>JABSTQ010003874.1:0-50768 GCA_013358835.2 Ixodes persulcatus
GACCGAATAACGGGGCCGCCGTTTCCTGGTCGACACAGGAGCTGAATGTGCGTAATTCCACCTACACATGCAGAGAGGCGACGTCCATTGCCCGGTTCGCATCTCGTCGCGGCAAATGACTCAAACATTCCAACATATGGCAGACAATCTCTGACCCTGGACTTAGGGCTTCGCAAAACTTTTCGATGGATTTTCATCATTGCTGACGTGACCTACCACATCTTAGGCTCAGATTTTCTTTCACACTTCGATCTGGACGTCAGCATGCACCATCGCCGCCTTATTGACAGGAAGACTCATCTCGCTGTCAACGGCGTGTCCACAACTCTACCTTCCCTTTGCATCCGGAACATCCTGCCTCCTTCGAGATTCTCAGACATTCTTAAAGAATTTCCTGAAATCACGAAGTCCTCCAACATGGCAGAGCCGCCACCGCATGCAGTGACACACCAGATCGTCACCTCCGGCCCTCCTGTTTTTGCTCGCCCTCGTCGTCTGTCTGGCGAACGCCTGCAAGTAGCACGACGAGAGTTCGAGCATATGCTAGAACTAGGCATAATTCGACCATCCAACAGCTCTTGGGCATCACCACTCCACATGGTTCCTAAGAAAGACCCAGGGGACTGGAGGCCGTGCGGTGATTACAGGGCGCTAAACACCCAAACACAACCCGATCGCTACCCACTACCTCACATACACGACTTCGCCGAACACCTGGCAGGAACCTCTATATTTAGCAAAATCGACATGGTGAAGGCGTTTCACCACATCCCGATCGAGCCTGCAGATATTCCGAAGACAGCCATCACAACACCATTTGGCCTCTTCGAGTACGTTCGCATGCCTTTCGGATTGAGAAACGCCGCGCAAACCTTTCAGAGTTTCGTCCACGAAGTTCTTCATGGACTGCCTTTTGTATTTGCCTACGTGGATGACTTGTTGATCGGGAGCAAATCCCACGAGGAGCACACAACACATCTGCGCCTGCTCTTCGAACGCCTCCGCGATTACGGGCTGACAATCAATGTGGCGAAATGTACCTTTGGTACTACGGCACTGGAATTTTTAGGGCACCGCATCACTCCCGATGGCATCGAACCTCTTCAATCTAAAGTGGAAGCCATACGAGACTTCCCACAACCTAAATCTCTACGTAAGCTGCAGGAATTTCTGGGCCTCATTAATTTTCATCGGCGTTTCATCCCACATTGCGCACAAATCATCCAGCCTCTCACAGACTTGCTCCGAGCTCTGAGCACGTCCTCGGCAGAACTATCATGGACCACCAGCGCAGTGGAGGCTTTCACCGCGGCCAAGCAAGCCCTTGCCGATGCCACACTACTCGTGCATCCTATGTCAAACGCCCCAACGCGTGTCATGGTAGACGCGTCCGATGTTGCTGTCGGCGCTGTGTTACAGCAGTACGGCGAAAATGGGTGGAATCCGCTTGGATTTTTCTCACAAAAGCTCAAACCTGCGGAGACACGCTACAGCACGTTTGGACGTGAGCTCTTCGCCATCTATGTGACCATTCGGCACTTCCGATACTTCTTGGAAGGCCGAATATTCCATGTGCTAACAGACCACAAGCCCCTAATTTACGCATTCGCGGGAAATCACAACTCCTACTCCGCCAGAGAAATTCGCCACCTCTCGTACATCTCTGAGTATACCACTGATCTACGCCATGTCGCCGGAGCGGACAACGCGCCTGCAGACGCCCTCTCACGCATTGTCGGTGTTTCATCACCTCCTGTTGTCAGTTTTTCGGAACTGGCCTCCGCACAACAGGAAGACTCCAAGCTGCAAAAGCTACGAGCGTCATCTACATCTCTGCAGCTCCAACCCGTCACACTGCCACTCACCAACTGCGAGCTTGTCTGCGACGTGTCAACCGGCGCACCTAGACCATACATACCCCAACAATTTCGACAAGCCATCTTCCATTCCATTCACGATCTTAGTCATCCAGGCATTCGTACAACGCAACGCCTCGTTACGGCACGATACATCTGGCCCCAGATGAACGCTGACATCCGGCGATGGACCAAAACATGCAGCAAATGTCAACGTTTTAAAGTACTTCGACACACGAAGACACCGCTGCATGCATTTCGACCTCCAGATGCCAGATTTGATCACGTCCACATTGATATTGTGGGACCTCTACCATCGTCAAGCGGTTTCCGATACGTTTTGACATGTGTGGACAGGTTCACGCGATGGCCGGAAGCTGTTCCAATCACCGACATAACAGCGGAGACAGTCGCCCACACCTTCCTATCTACGTGGATCGCGCGGTTTGGCTGTCCGTCCACCATCACGACCGACCGTGGCCGACAGTTTCAATGTAAATTTTTCACGGCCCTCACCAAGATCTTGGGTGTACGCCACGTACACACCACTGCATACCACCCTTCATCCAACGGGATGGTTGAACGGCTGCATCGCCAACTCAAGGCATCACTGATGACGAAAGAAGATCGTGCCCACTGGGTTAGCCACCTTCCTCTCGTCCTCCTTGGAATCCGTTCTACTTTCAAGACAGACATCGCTGGCACCTCAGCCGAGCTCGTCTATGGCACTACGCGTAGGTTGCCTGGAGAATTTCTCACACATGTACCATCGGAAGATCCTGACATCCCGTCCTATCTGCAAGAGATGAGAAATTTCTTTTCCTCCCTGCGACCAGTGGCACCCAGACAGCAACCTCCACGGCAGATTTTGATTAGCGATGACCTCCAGACCTGTACACACGTATTCGTGCGAAGAGATGCTGTACGAGCACCCCTCACGCCACCTTACGATGGACCGTATGAAGTTCTTTCTCGAACAGAAAAAACCATCACGGTCAACATCAACGGGCGTCACGATGTGGTCACGCTGGACCGCGTGAAGCCTGCCTATTTACCTTCCTCGATGACAAATCCTGTCGTTTTCCCGCTTGAACTGTCCAAAACAATTACTCAAGCTACCAACACCCACCAGCAACCTCCTTCCAAAAAGATCGTTACGTGGAGCAAAACCACAACTGTTGCTCCGCGCAACTAGGGGGGGGATCCTATAGTGACACAGACAGATGCGCTAGGCCCGCAATGCTGGCTATCACGAGCGCCAGCCTCTGCCAGCGCTCGTGGCTTGGGAGCCAGGGAAATAAAAGAGAAAGAAGTTGACTCTAGCCAAAGCTCTGGTTCGGACGCCTACATTTTTCCTCCGGCGTTATAGAACACCGCCGACAAAGTTTTAAGAAACTGATAAGAAGATTTTATAACTTCTTATGTAAACGTATATAGATCTTATAAGGTTCTTATTCGCTCTTATGTGATCTTATTTCATCATATCCGATTATTCGACCAAAATGTTTCTAATACAGATAAGATTTATTACTAGGCTACCTAATATACAGCGTCAATAAATATTTATAGAGTAATCAAACGCCTGCTACGTCATGACAGCACATTTTAGGGGCTCTGAGGCGCGTTAGAACTTCGTAGAATATTTTTTGTAGTTAATTTTTTAAACGTTCGGAGACAACATTTAAACTTGCTTGGCATATGTGGGTGATGCAAGATAGCGAAGTAAAAGTGTCAGTGAAGCAAGACAAACTAAACAATAAAGCTACTTTTACAGATTTGCCAGTTTTAGGACTCTACCCCGTGTCCCAAATAGCGGCCAGGCTCTTTAAATCGATCGCGAAAATCGGTTTCTTCACCTATCGCGTTCCGATTTTGTACAGCGTTGGCCACAGGTGGTGCATTTTTTTTATAAAATTCGCAAAGAGCAAACTTACCTGAGGAAAAAGTAAAAAAAAGAAAAAGGATTAACTCCTATGGAAACGCAGCGAAGCCACCGGTCTTCAAACCATAGGGCGCCCTATGGTTTGAAACCGTAGGGGCGCCCTATGGTTTCATAGGGCGCCCCTATGAAACCAACCAGTGTGGTTACTTTTACGGAGAAAAGGGAGAGATGCCTTAAAAATACTAAAATGAAAAAGTAATTGGTTTCAAAAAAGCCTAGGTGAAACCCGTATATCGAAAAAAAAAAAAGTTTACCGCGAAATTCAATTTTTTTTATCAATATTTTTGCCGCTATACGCAATTTAGGAGCAGAAGGTGGAGGTCGCAGGTCATCAAAGACACGCCCCGAGCTTACACCGTGCTTATATATCTCATTGGCTGGAGAGATGATTGACGTGTGAAAGGTTGGTTGTGAAATTGTTTCTCCTGCCGTAATAGTATTTTAATCAACTTTTTTTATGTTTGAAAAAAAGAAATAATTAAGGCAGAGTCATTATTGTTTCCAAAATTATTCTGAGATTGCTTACTACGCTTTGGTTTGAAAAAAAAAAAACAACAGACATGACTGCCAGCGTCGTCTGCGTGCCCAAAGGGCGTAGCTCCTTGAGCTCGTCAATATTTATGAGCACGAGTCATTTTGAGTTTACAAGGTGTTTAGAGAAAGATCTCAACCGGACGTAGTTTGCAGTAACCAACTGTCGCAACTACGTGCCTTCGAAAGCGCTGTGCGGGTACTTGTCTCCGTAGCGGCACTGGCCTAAGCCTAGCGTCCCACGTGAGCTATTTGGCTTGACCTGGCATGATTTCTTCGTTTGCGCGTGTTGATGTGTTGATGGCGAATACATATGTTGCATCCTGTAAAGGAAGCAACATATTTGCTGCTTTGCGGATTTTGAAACCGCTTCGATTGCAACCATGGTATAAATACGGAGAAGATACCTCCACAGGTAAGAAGTTTCGAGCCACATTTGGCTGGAGGCAATCAGGCGTTCGACTCGCATCAAGTTTGTCCAGGTGTATTCCTGTCATTTCGCTTCGAAAGGCAAGTAGCTTTCAAATTTTACAGGGCACATGGCCGGCCAAAGCGAACATTTTTATGTCGCATTTTAATTGTGCGTCATGGCGCTCACCCACCTTGCTCGCGAATTCCATGCGAAAAAAATAACAAGAGAAAAGCTGGAAAGACTGCATATTTTCGTTGATTTTATTTTTAGTTCTGTCGGTTGCTTTTTTCCGCATATTGATAGAGGCTGAAGGACGCGTGTATTGGACCGTTGATTCTGCATTATGGGACGCTAGAAAACCTATTTAATGGTCACGTCTTGTGAGCGTTGCAGAAGTTTGAGACGGGGCGGAATGGGCCTCCTGCGTTGCCCAGGGGGTGCTGCAAAAAGGGACTAGTTAGGCCTTGTTTTGGGTAGTACAAACTTTAGCGTCTCACACTGTCACACATGCAGAAGCGTGCCTGCTCTGGTGCGGAGCGCGAGATGACGATAAAAATACAAAGAAACAACAAAAATTCGAACGCCGTCAAAGCTTAGACGTAAGAGCGTGAGCCAAGAGATGCCGGTTTTCGCGTTCCAAAGTAGACATGACAAAGAAAAAGAAAAATGAAAGCGTCGCGACACAGGTGTTTTGACGTCACCACCCAGAGATAAGAGACGCGTACCCTGGCGGTGGTGTCATGTATTTGGCTCTTTTGATTGTCTTGCGGCGTTGAGTCTGGCCGATTTATGGCGTCCAAAGGTGTTTTTTCGTTCTATCAGCAACAGACAGAATTAAAAAAGCTCAACCAACGTGCCATAAGTAGTGCGAGGCTCAATCAGGAGAGCTTGTAGGGGAAACCGGCCGTCGACGAGCAACTTTTGTGTTCGCGTCTAACGGGCACTGCAGAAGACGATAGATGGTGGTGGAATAGCAGACGTTGCCGGAGCCTGCCAAGTGTCTGCTTGAACGACTATACTCTATTTCACCTTATCATGTACCTCAGGAAAGGCTACAAGCGCGAGCTCCTTACTCTAGGGCGCATCTCGGCGGCACGAGCTCTCGTGCATTAAAGGCAGCTGCCAACGCTATGAGCTCGCGCTTCTAGCCTACGCTGCGGTACAACATAAGGTGAAACGGAGTATAGTAGGCGGTGACAGACACCGGACTAGGCGCACCGGATAGCGTGAAAGGGAGACACTACGCTTGTTAGCGTGCTTGGCCGAGCAGCCAAGCCAATCCAATCGTTATGAGAGGGGCCACTGATCAGTGGGCGGTGCTTTGAGCGGGCAGGGACCTCCACCTAATCCAATCGTAATGAGAGGGCCCCTGATTTAGGGATTGGTTGGTAGTCATATTTTAATAACTCCACCTAAATTGCACCCAAAAACGAAAATATAGCACTAAAAACATTTTTTTCGTAGAAAAATTAAATAACAACTTTACTTTGTCCCCTCTAAGCCGTTAAAAAAATATTTTTTTCCTAATTTTAGTGTTTTTTAAGATATGTACTCTTTCAGTATAGCCATTTATTTTATACCTTGTTAAGTAAGTACTTGGAAACTTCTAAACAAGCTAGTAAACAATGCAAGGTCTAGAAACCTAAAAATAACACTATTCGAAATTTATACAGTTAAAAGTGAGAACTGCATTAGATACAGCACATATTTTGCTGAGCCCAAGACATAAGCTAATTAACATCCTAGAAAATACAAATATTTCTGTTGACGACAAGCATCTCTCATAAAGGCCAAATTTATTTCACAGGAACTTCCGAGAAACTTACTACGAAGTACGTACAGCCGTTTCTGTCCCCCGGTTTAAACTTTCCAAAAACACCGAAATAATTCCTCTGTTTTACACTGTCCTTCTACGGTAGTCAATTCTGCTTTCTCGTGCAGTAGTTCATTATATATATATATATATATATATATATATATATATATATATATATATATATATATATATATATATATATATATATATATATAGTAGGGTTCTACGTATTCGAATGAATCCAAAAAATCTTGAAAGCACTCGTCGTTAAAAGTATTGACGATGGGATTTATCTAAATAAACTCCGAATTTATGGCCAGTCAGTTGTAGAAATTCGACCGTTTCCTAAAATCATTTAACAACATATAAAGGTGCACTAAAGATGTTTCTGAGACCGTCTATTCTTGGTGATAACCCATATTACGGGCTCCAAGTTTCCTAGAACTTCGAAAAAGTTTGCTTGTGCGACAACTATTTCCCTACAAAAAATGGGATGGAAATTCATGCCGCGTCCCTTTCTGAGCGGAAAGATCTGGAGCACAGAATCCAGCGCAGGCGCCGCCGGTGATTCTGCTGCCGGCGTTTTCGCTTGCGATTGGCTGACGCGTGCCCGTCGTCACGCCATCAGTGCCTCCAATGAGTTCTGTGCTCCAGATTTTTCCGATCAGAAGGGGGTGTGGCACGAACTTCGATCGCAATTTTAGTAGAAAAATAGACGTCGCACGAGCCTAATATTTCGATTTCTGGGAAGCTAAGATTCCGCAGAATGAGCTATCACCAAGAACAGACGATTTTAGAAACGTCTTTAGTGCACCTTTAAGTGTTTTTTACAACATTTCTTGTTACAAAAGGATGTATTTTAACCTCTTATCAAAAACAAAAATAACCTTTTTTGGAACGCAGTCGAATATGTCTGACCTAACCTTAAGCTCCACTTAGAGCCTTTTTTCCTGGGCACCTGTCTTTCCCAAATGTTCATTTGCGTCTCTCCGGCCTCCTTTTGTTAAGAACTGGACTTGTCATTTGCATAAATGAGAGCCAAAAAATGATTAAGTGTTTTAGTTGGCAGCAGCAATATCATTGTTCGCAAGTTTCAGCATATACAAGTTACAACAGTTAATAGGAGGGAGCCATCCAGATCGTTTTGTACCGGAATTTCAATTGGTACATTCATCTGAAGATAGCTCGTCATGTGAGAGGTGTGTGAATCTAACTAATTGTATGCTTATTTTTGATGAATTGATTTTTATCTCGAAGGGCTTTGTTCTCGTGATTGTCTATAAAAACTGGGGCATTATTAGGCTCGCAAACTGCTTTGCTGTACCTAGAGCAATGACGAAAAACATATTTAAAAAAAACTCAAAATTGCGAGTTACATGAAACGAAAGCTCCGAAAAAACACGCATTTTCTCTAAAAAATAAACTTCGCAAAGGCCCTCCAATTTTGTTAAAAAATGAACTCCGAAAACGCAGAACCCTAAATATAAGGTTTACGAAAATCGTGCTTTCTGGCCGCCACAATGCCGCCCCAAATCCAGGTGTAAAAGTCGGATCGCTGGTGACCACCAAAGTCAATTATATGATACCGCTAAGAGGTAATGAGAGCAGCAAGTCACACAATTCCTCATCGCCGATGACAAGCGTTGGCAGAACTTCTCCTAATCATTGGTGCGCGTACTAACATATCCCGTGGCAGCTGCAAGATAAACTCCTACCTACCGTCGCCGAAATGCGTTGCTAGAAATTCTCGTGGCCATAAAGAGGTACCAAGATATCACGAAAAGCACTACCAATATGCCATATTATGAGTGAAGGTTTTAGCTGAGAAAGTTTATAGTGTAAAACTTGAGACTTATCGATTAAACGGGCTCACTGTTGGCAAAAAGTTAGCGGTTCCGGGAAAACTCGCATCTCCCTCCTCTAGTTATCCTAACATCAATGGTCACTCAACAGTAAGGCAACATTAATGTTAATTTAATCAAATGCATATAAATATACTTAAGCCTATCTCTCGGTTTACATTTCAAAAAGCACTTACCTAAACCTTCTGACTTGCAACTCTCAAAATTATTGAATACATTTTCAACTTCATCGTTTCGAACGTTCGCAAGCGTCATTTTACAACTGCCAAACGTTGGATTGTAAGCAACCGTCGAACGATCTCCATTGCCGCTGCTCGTCGGTGAACCTTTGTAGCATTTGCTTGGAACATTAGCTTTGGCGGCGGGAGAAATTGGATTTTTAAAATCAAAGTGCAACACAAAGTACCTTTCTGTACATAATACTTGAGTGAAACCAAACCCAATTCTGACTTTGCCGCTCATTCTATTATCGTTTTTTCTTCCGAGACGTTGGAATTCCAATATACATAGCAAATTTTAAGGGTATATACACATTGACTTTGCGTATAACGTAACTAATAAAGCCTACAATGCAGCACCCTTACGCAAATCATATCAATAGCCTCTTCTTTACGAGGCATGCATTATCTTACGCATATCAACGAGAAAAACGATGCATACCACCACGTTACGAACCAAAAAGACACACCCAAACTTCGAAAGACTCGTTATTTTGCTTACCTCTGCACATTGCGTTGCACTTAGATTCGGAGATAAATTTGTTCTCGTTGCCATTAAATATGGCATCCCCGAAATATACAACCTAACACTTGTCCAGGTTCTTATAGTAGGCCCATCCTTTTACGTTCGCCCTACCTAGACCGATTTCTGGCTCGCTAGAACAGACACTCTGGTTGCCGTTTTCCTCACTGTATTCATCGTAAGTGATGTCAGCCACGTCAGGCGGCTCGCAGTACCTTAAACCTAGACAAAGAGAAGCGCTTAGGTTACGCTCTGTGGAAGATTCGTTTTAGCCGTGAATCTTGTCAAATCAATTTAGTGCTCATTCAGCAATTATGATATATACAACTTCGGGGAATACACGAGCAATTTTATAAGAAGGAGGCAGCGTGTTATTGATACTCCGTTTTACACCAAGTCCGAGCGCAGCTGTCGCTACTATTCAAAGCAGCCAATCGAACAGCAACGAAAGTGCACCGTCACGCTCCTCTTCGTTTTTGATCGTTTGCCATAACCGGCTAAACCAGTAACGCAGCTTGGATGTGTCGTGTTCCCGCGCTTTCTTTCTTTTGGTGTGAAACGAAGTATAGAAAACTGACTCAGGAAGATAAAACCGCTATTTTTGCTAAACTGCATCGTGCTCATAATTTGCTTGTTTTTGCTCACATTCCTTAAAAAGGACACTAAAGAGAATTCTGCGATCGTCTGTTCTTTGTCATAAATAACTCAACGGACCTTAAGCATTTTAGAAATAAAAACTGCAATCACAGTACGCCAATTTTTATTAAAAACTTCATGAAAGGTCAGGCACACCCCTTTCTGAGCAAATTTTTCCGCTCAAGAAAGGCGGGAAATATCTCGCGGCAGTGGTGGCAGTGGCAGCGGTGGCCAAGTGGGCAAGTGCACACCAGCTTGGAAAACTGTGAGCTAAAGCTCGCGCTGAAGAACCCAGGGATCTTGGGCTCAATCACCACCCCTGCCCTATTCGATCTGGATGAGCATCGTACCGGCGTGCGATCGTGTATCACTACTGCGTGGTGCCCGTTAAAGACCCCAGGCTAGCGGTTGTACCGCACTGGCGTAATGGCTCATCTACAGCTGAGAGACAAGTCACACGTTGAGCCAGGCTAAGTTCAGGCTGTATAAGCCCATGCACACAACCCTATTTATATTTACCCCACCAGCGGTGTCGGCGCGGTGACGATGGGGGCTCGTCAGCCAATCGCATGTCGCCTCTCTGAGATAGGTTGCTTGCGATTGGCCAACAAGCGCCATCGTCGCGGCGATGACAACGCTGCCGGGTTATGCCCCGCCTTTTTTCAGCGGAAAAATCCGGTCAGGAAAGGATGTGTCCCGACCTTTCGTCACGTTTTTAATAGGGAAATTGGTGTCGCGTGATTATAATGTTAGGATTTTTAGGTGGCTTAGGACCCGTAGAATAAGTCATGACCAAAAACCAACGATCACAGAATCCTCTTTAATGCCTTTTTAAGGTCTTATTAAATGTTTTGCTTTTGTTCCATGGGCAGGGGGGGGGGGGAGGGGCGCTAGAGCGTGGCAGTCGATATTATACCCCGTGCCAGGAGCCTCTCATTACCCTAGCGGCCAAATTACTTTAATTTAGAAATTCTGTACTAAAGGTAAAAAGGGTCACTCGAGCAAAATTGCGAAAAAATAATACATGTTCTATTTTGAGAAATAGGTCATCCCAAAATAACACCGGTTACTCGACAGTGTTCATGTCAGCGTTATTGTGAGAGGATGAGTTTGAAAACGAACCAACTGCTTACTACTTGATGACGTCAAAAATAGCTATGCCTTCTTCAGAAGTATTGCATTTTGTACAGGTGGAAAAATTTATATTTCAAAACAAAAATATTATTTTTCTTGTTTTTTTTTAAGAAAAGCACGTTGGTAGAAATAATTCTAAACTTTTATGAAAACAAGGTTAGCTTCCTTTGTCTTCTGGTTATGAAAGTCGCGTTACCTACAAAACCATTCACATTTTTTTTCAGCGGTTTTTTAGGGGAGTTCAGGTTTGCTTAAGTGTCTTTTCATTATAGGCTGAAGGCAAAGTAGACAAATTGGCTATATAAAAACTACTCCCCAGAAATGCTGTCAGTTGGGAATCCCTCCATTCGCGTCTACATAAAGTGCTGGAAGTGCAGACATATAAATAATAAATGAATAAATGAGAGCACATTCCGTGCCTTTCAGTCACAGTGCCGAGTGAACTTGATTCTGTTGTGTGCTTGTATGACAAGCAACCTTCGCAATTTTATGGCAACCCAAAAGTATCCAGAAACTTAAGCAACTTGCGCGCTTCACATTGAAAGTCAGAAATTACAAGAATAAAACAGAAACGCACGAAATATTGCTTTCGTTCGAATTCGGTACCGCGTTATGGACAAAATACAAATCAGTGTGTTGCACGGGTTTTTCACAAGCGGCCAAGAGCTGCTTGAAGACACTAAAGAGACAGAATCGCTCCTAGTGAAGCGCTTTTGTTGTCGGCCCGAAACATGTTTACGTTTACCTTTCCTCCCCATTTCTATGCTCCAGATATTATATTATACGACCTTTATTTTCATTTTCTGAAGACTAAAAGCAAACACCAAAGGGTTAACATTGGGCGCCGCTGAAGAGGTTAAAAGCTGATCCAGAAATTTGCGTTCGAAGGCAGCTGGCTTAAAATACGCCAATGTCCTTCTGTTTAAGCTGATGAAAATTTTGTAGTATTCGATGCCGACAGCACGCCCACACAGGGAACATACAAAGAAATCACCGGAAACAAAATGCCGCCGTAACACAGTCAATGCCAAAAGCGCGCGCTGGGAGACGCTCTTTCGCGTACACCGGAACAGAAAAAAAAGATACGCGTTTGGAACAAAATTATTACACGCGTTCACCCTAAGCAAAGTGTAAATGTAAGCACCCTAAACCACCGTGCCCTAAACCGAGTGCGTTAAAACTCCTTGCGCTTCCCTATGATCCATGACGCGGACTACGTTTCCCATAGCAACCATCTAGTTGAAAACAGTCCCAAATGGTCGGGACGCTGTCAACGACACTCAAAAGCAGCCCTTTGGAACCGAAGAGGATTGTGTTAAAGAACGCAACAAAAAAAAATAATTAAATTTTTTTAGAATAACGACATAATTTTTGGGAGCGTTGCGTCAGATACCCAGGGTATGGCCACAAATATTCCTGGCAAACATGTCACTTTGAAGGTTATATCAACCTCGTAATGAGAGTTTTTGAATATGCTATATTTCTGAGGTTTTTTCATTATACTTCGGAAGTATCATTTAGCTTACTCACCAAACGCAGCAACGACAAGAAAAAGCACAGCATCCGGCTGCATGATAAAACTCTTCAAAATGTCTAAACCCGTCTGGGTTTGTGGTGTGAACACAAGGCGCTGTCCTTTCGAATGTATACAACTTACGTCGACACTTTAACGATACATTTTCTAGGCAATCGAAATGTAAACGAATACAAAAAAAATAAACTGTTAAATGTCATATTGTCCTTAAAAATTAAAAAAAAGCGGCAAAGAAGAATTAGAAGTTTGACTGAAAATGGAAAATATTTGAACAAAATATGGAAATGAAACTATAGGGCAAATATAGGAACTGACAAATGTAAATAAAAAAAACAACAGTTGGGTCTCCAATCCACGCTGTGAAGGTGGGTGGCCAGCGAAATTATGGTATCACCTGCAACGATTGCCCACTGCACTACACGAAATGATTGACGAAAAAAAAGTAAATGCACCGTACGAAATCTTTTTATGTATGAAAGATTTCCTACGCTGCCGTTGCCGCGGCAGCTTATGCCACCGCAGTCTTTACCGCGAAACGCATGCGGGGAGCGCTACGTACTTCGCATCGTTCGCGCGCGTTATCGTATATCATGTGGTTTTGACACTTGTTTTATGGTATTCCTATTGAAACAAGTGTCAAAACCACATGATAGGCGATAATGCGCGCGTGAACGACGATAAGGCGCGGGATCGTTTTTCTCTGGACTGTTATGTCGGTTACTGTTCTGTCGATAGACACAAAAAAAACCGACCAACGAGACGTATACAGCTTCGCTGTAAAAGCGAAGATATACGGGTAGCAAATGAGGGAGAGGACGGGGAGAAAGCGGGAGAACGTAAGAGTGCCGATCCCTTTTTGGAAGGACTAGTGCGTAGACGCAAAGCTAGCTGTCTTCATGAATACGAACGCCGAACGCCGGACGCTCTCGATTCGAACGCGTTCAAAGTGTGAATGGAAAGGGACGAAAGCTTTGCGTCTATACGCACTAATAATTCCAGCAAGAGCTTGGTGTTTCGACGTTACGGAAGAAAGAGCGCAAGTAAGAGCAGTGAATACAACCGATGTGGAAAATCACCGAAATTGACTGTCGAAGTTACATCCTTCTAACGCATTTACGAAGAAGCTAATATGCAATAGGAGCTCATCAATAATAGTTGCCTTTTTACTTTTTACAAGTTGCATTTAACACTGCGGTTTGCACTGCGAAGGCTCTGTCTTATAAAGCCGGGTCGAAGGGTTTGATTTAGGAATATGTTTGCTGGAAACATGTCACGATAGAACATAGGTTTGCTTATTCAAATGACGCCTGCAGTATTCTCCGCAATATGAAATATGAAAGCCAGTGTAGATGAGATTTCTCTCAATGCTTGGTATATTTGTGTATCAAGTGTGAACGAACAGTAAAACAGGGGCTTCGCATATTTCTCACTGATATCTGCAGAGCATATACGCTGATTTCTATTGATTTAAAAATATATATAAAATTAATTTCAACTTTCATTTTGTACGAACAATTTAGGTACTAGCCTTTAAAGTCGCCAATTTGGATATGTTTGAAGATCTTTTTATTACAGATTAAAAATTTGCAAGCAAAATGTAGCTTCTGGTGCCCACGAAACTCTGAATTGAAACCCCCACCGGCTGTTCGCCTGAAAAAAATTAATACAGCAAAATCTACCTTTCTATAACGAGGATTCCTCGACGTTTCCACCATCGATTGCTTCAACGCTTGTAATTGCGTTCGCGATAAAGATAGAAACCTCAGTGCGAAAAAGTTAACTTTAACCTACGACACTATCAGTTAAACGCAATGAATAAAAAATTACACCATCTTCCCGAGGGGAACCATGGGGTGATGCGGAGCATCGTGTTGGTTCCGAGGAAAGAGTCAGTTGCGTGCTGACGTCGAGAGATGGCGCCACCGACTGCCCTAGCGTTACCCCCTACGCGAGCCTTCGTCGCGGCTCGCGGCAGAGAAAGTTGGAACGCTCGCCGCTCGCCGTTTATTTTATTTTTTTCACACTTGAAGGAGAGGAGACAAGAGGAGGAGAGTTGCGCGTGCGCGCGCGGTGTGAGGAGAAGCCAACGCACGCGCAGTGCACGCAGCTGGTAGAGAGAGAGAGCGGAGAGAGTAACGCGCAGCTGTTGGAGAGAGGGAAGGAGGAGAGTTGCGCGTGCGTAGTTCGAGTGCCGACTACATCGCGGACGCGGGACATAGACCCGAGCAAGAGATGCTCCGCATCTAAAAGGAAAAGTCCAGGGGAAAAAACAAACAAAACAATTCGCGAACCACGCTGACAACAGCCACGACCGTTTTTAAACTAGAAATAATTAAAGCAGGCGTAGAAAAATTGTAGAAACGTTTGCTACATTCCTTCACAAAAACAAATAAGATTTATCTGTTTCTAGCAGTCTCTGCAGCTGCTAGAGACTTCTTTTAAGAGTAATTAAAAAAAAAAAAAATATTAATTGGCGAAAGTAACACGTGGGGTCACTTAGGTCGTAAGTAGATCACGCTTTCACAATGTTCACATTTGAACGAAACATGGGAGCCATATTTTCGGCGGCACAACAAGAAGCGGTGTCCACGTACTGTCTCGCGGCATCACTGAGTGCCACTAACCGGAGTTGAGGTTTTCAAACTACCTTCGTGTCAGTCTGTCGCATTGAATGCTCCCGTTGACACAGCCTCTGATCTCAAGAACGACGCCGCGGCTACTCCCCTAATGCAGCATCTACGAGGCATCAACCAGGATAAAGAATGCCGAGTCACTGAGCTGCGGCTGCCAGCGAGGTGTATATTCGGCAGAGTAGAGCTACGGCGGATAATCACAACACCTTCCACGGCCCTTAAAGACGAAGACGACTGCGTGCCGAAGGCACGCAGTCGATAGAGTCGAGCTTTTCGAAACCAGAGCTGTATATAGAGAGAGTTTGGCCATTCATTGGGAAGTATAGGAGGCAAATGAGGAGGGAGGCTCCATTTGCCGAAAGCGGGCTGGGCGTGCTCCAGGGCGTCTCAACAGATTCGATGTGGCCAGCCAGAGGCCGCGAATAATACCCTGACGGTGGTCGTGAAAAACAATTTTAATACGGGCGTCCGAGTAACTCTTGGTGACTGAAAATATGGTGCACGTGATGTTTCGATCGGGGTCGTGCAAAATCAATATCTAGGAAAACGATCGACCCGATCCGTATGCCAGGCGCCGAAGGCAGGGAATATCCAGTCCGAGACCCGTCCGAGAGTTCAGACTCCGTCCGAGCAAAACAGAGTTGAAGCGGCGCATTCGATTCTTACAACTTTTTGCATGTTTCACAGTCGAAACATCACGTGCACTATATTTGCAACCGTGAAGAGTTACTCCATTTCACTCTTACGCACTTATTAAAAGGGTTTCTCGCTACCACCGCTAGCAGACTAGTTTCGGCTTCTGGCTTGCACAGAGAGCATGCAGAGCCGTATATGTAGAGAGTTTGGCCATTCGGTGGGAAGTATAGGAGACAAATGGGGAGGCGCCATTGGCCGAAAGCGGGCGTGGCGTGTTCCAGGGCGTCTTCAGAAATTCGAATGTGGCCAACCAGAAGCTATGGTGCGCGACTAGCAGAACGATTGCCATAATCCGTACGCCGAGCGCCGAGGGCCTGGAATCTGCCTTTCGAGCGGTCACACTCTGTGCGAGCAAAACAAAGTTGAGCGGCGCATTCGTTTCTCACATCTTTCAGTGTGATCATGATTGAAACATCACGTGAACCCTATTTTCAACCGTAAAGGGTTACTACATTTAACTCTTACGCGGTTATTAAAACGACCAAATTTGTTTCTCGCTACCCCCGCTTGGGATTCTTTTCGGCTTCTAGTTGGCCAAGACAGCATGCCAAGGCCACTTTCTGCGTCTGGTGCCTCTGCCCGAGCCTCCCATTGACCAAACTCTCTGTATGCACGGCTCTGTTCAAAACGACCGAACTCTATGAAGCCTAGATACTGATCTACCTTCAAAAACTAACCCATTTGATAATATTAAAAAAAACGCGGAGTGAAGTTGGCAGGCTGCCACTCAACCCGGTGGATGTTGTAAAGCTCCTTCGAGCTCAAAAATAAGGCAAATTCATTGGGACGACATACTTCCAGCTATGCTCCTGTTCGCTCTGCGTTCGAGCGCTACGATCCGATGGCGCGCCATCAAGCAGCGCTAGAAGTGGTTCGTCACAACCTTCGGCCTTCGTCGTCTCTTTGCGCTTGCCATATCACCGACAAAAACCAAACACGAACAATAAATGAGCCGTGATTCTGCAGTTATTTTTCTTTTATCTCGTGAGTGATTGCTTTAGCCGCCGGTAGCAAACTCGCGAGCATGACGAGTGCCTAGACGAAGCTGCTTTGGAGCTGCTTTATATTGCTCTATCGAATATGCCCAGCACGCCGATGTTCGTCGCCACTTTCAAAACCCTGCAAAGGTAATACCACCTTTAAAAAGAAACCCTGCGCCTGCGCAACCCCCCCCCCCCCCCCCCCTTTAAAAAGAAATAAGAAATAAAAAAAAAAGTAATCTATATGCTCCGAGAAGGCGAGGAAGACGAGGAGATTAGAGCAGAGCACGTGGAGACGTCAAGATGCCAAGCGCTGGTTGGAACGTTTAGAGTGTAGACTTAAAGCTAGCCGGCCTTTCTCTTCACTGTACTTGTCGAACGTGTTAGAAAGCGGAAGGCTAGCGTCCTGGGTTTCGCTCTCGCATTGGAACGCGATCGACGAGTGCGGTGGAGAGGAGGGCTGCTAGTTTTAGGTCTACCCACTAATCGGTTGAATCAGAGCTCGGTGTGCTGCCGTCCCTCTCGTCTCCTTCTCTCCCTTCGTTTCTCGGCGCGTTGCATCCACGCAGCTTGCGTCAGGATAGCCCCCAGCTGCGCCAGCGCGCCTCGCAGCGTTTGCCACATTGAGCGCGTCACTAACACACGGTGACGCTAAGCATGACGCGTCTGTCGCTTGGCGGAGTCTCTCGTTGGCGCTAGAGCGTGTTTGCCGCTCGAGCTCCAACGATTATACTTAAAAACAGCCATTTTGACTAGAATAGCAACTAGAGAAAACGCATGTCATACTAATCGCAAAAACCTAACGTGCCTAAACAATTTGCTTTATGCCGCCTGATGAATATACTGTAAAATAAAAAAAAAAGCTTTAAGGTATATAGCTGCAAAACACACCATCACACACCATCATTCCGTAGACAGTAATGTTCGAGGGATGTTTCTTATTAAATAAGGGCATGCAGCGTCGCGCCATAACAAACAAACGAAAGCACGAGTAACGCGCCGGTGTTTCAAAGTTGTTGCTTTTACATTTCTGGCATCATGTTTTAGTAACGATTACGTTGGACTGCGAGTATGTTTACACCTAAAGATCCACTCTATTTCTTCTTCACACTTGCAAAACATGTCCCGGCAGCGACCGAATTCGCTCGCCTGACAAAGCCCGTGGTGTTCACTTAATCCGCCGCTTGTCGTGCCTGTCTCAAATGCGCGGCTCCCGCCTCTTTTAGCCTCGCGGATACAACAACACTCCACGGCACAACCCTCTTTTCCGCTTCGTTCTTCAGTTAATCAGTCTGGTTGCCCCATAACTGCGTGAAATAGCAACCGTTGCCTTAAGATCCGTGCACACAAAGAGAGAAGCTACCTGTAGCAGCATTCACATTACAACTACACGATATACAAGAGGCAATATTTTGCAATGTGATAACATTCTCCACAGTACAAGAAGAGACCATCAAACTGGAAACGGCGCACAACATCTGTACGAACCACTGGCGTCTAAAAGAGCCCCTAAGTTTTTTCCACGACTAGTTCTTGTAGGCTCTGCAAACCCTCTCGTATATGCGAAACCGCAGGGACAGTTGGCAGGCATCGTGGTTGCCATTTGCAACACGGACATGATGTGGAGGTCGGCAAATACCATTTCGGCCCTGTGCAGAAACTTAGCTGTCGAAGAATGAATATTTATTTTCGTCACGAGAAATCCGCCTAAAGCCGATCGCGCTCGCTGCAGAATTCTGACTTCCGGCTTCAGAATTACTACAAATTCTTATTCGCGTATACGGAAGTGTGAACGTGGCATTAGGCGGGATGGAAAGCAATTTGGCAGTTTCAGTCAGGCGTCGAGAAAGTACTCGTAAATATTTCGAATGGCATTGAATGTTTGCAAATTACGGACATTGCACCTACTTCTAAAGTAATCCCTACCATTAAACTGGCAATTGCTGTATGACCCGTTAAACTATTAAACCTTGCAACGACTTAACTTAGTATTTAGTTTAAAATATTGACACCCCTGAATTTTACGTATATCCATTTCTTTATTGGACGAGATTATCGGTGTGCTCGACTCCATAACGTTCGGTGAAAACTGTATATAACCAACGCAACTATGTTGATAAAAAAAAGTGTTTATAGTTTATTACAGGGCTATTTGTTTGAAACAAACAACCTGTACAGTTATTGGGAGTGCGACAACTAAAGACGACGCACCCCGCCTGGGTAGTGGGTGGTCAACGTAACCAACGACTAGCGTCTCCGTTACGTCACGCAGTGAAACGCTGCCAGCTCCGACCACTTTTAAAGCACCCGAAATGCCTTGACAACGTCTACAATTTCCCGCGACCGTGTTTCTCGATTGCATTCCTGAGTAAAAGTTAGGCACATTGACATTCGAAAACGTATTCATGTCCAACGTTGCACTGCATGTGTTTTCACACCATTTAACCCCCAGGAGTTGCTCGGAGCTAGGGTTGAGTCGTGTCCTCCGCAGTTGTAACTGTAAGTGGCAGTGATGGCCACACGCCGCTAAGTGTTTTGTTTATCTGCGCTGGAACATGCCTCTCCAAAGCGCTTTCGTGCTCTACAGTACGGAGATCACTACGGAAAGACAGTCACCCTGCCAGTACTAATTGGTCAAAAGTACATAGGTAAGTTTCGCTCCTTTTATTAAAAGATTGTTCTTTGCTCGCTGGTGGATCGAGTAAACTACTGGGAATGGGATGATCGCGACTGTGTTTGCCAGCGCACGGAGGGGATCTGGGTTCTATACTTTCAGCTCTCGAGTAAAAAAGGTTAACGCCAACTGTGACTTCGAATGCTTTGTGTAGTGCTGTGCTCAGATAAGTTCATGTATTAGAAACTATAGTCGGCTGCTACACACGATGTCTATGCGAAGTGCCTCTGTTAGGAGCTACACCGTGGCGCAACTTTCTTGTAACACGCTTCCAACTGCGACTTTCAACCATGTGTAATTAGAGGAAGTAGAGATTTTTTTTTTTTACGAGAAAATGACAGCACTTTCAAAACCTGCAAACGCACTTAAGCAACAATATACGGGATGGCGTAAAACATGAACCGAGCGCAGTTCCATCAGATGCTCCGGATAAGTGGGCGGGACTGCTAAGTTACCCCACACCAATTTTATTCAAACGTGTAGCCCATGGCTAAAAAGGGAAGTCATTGAAGTATTTTCGCGACGTCTTGCAAAGAGTGAGCCAGGTGATATCGTTCTTTTAGCGTAAATGGCATATCAAAACACAGCAACGGCCTGCATTTTATTGCCGAATGATTTTAGTTTCCATACAAAGCTTGCACATTTGGCCTCGGTAATATCAAAATGATGTGTTACGATGGCTACAGTTTTAGTACACAGTATGAATGTGTAATTTAAGACTTCGCTTAAAAACACTAACATTTATGTGTTAAAAAAATAATATGTTTGAGAAAACCAATGTTCTTATAACCCAGCTCAATACTGTCTACTATGACCACCCGCAAAGCAACAAGGTGCACTTTTACTAGAGTTGCTTATCCTTCATCCGAGCTTTGGGTCGCGTGAAATATGACCGGCATTTCAATAGAGCAAAATTAAGGTTCAGAACATATCGGGACGAGCTTACGTGCGCAGACCTGTGGAAACATGCTGTTGACGCATCATGAAAAAGTGGAGTTTAAGTTATTACAGCAAAATGGCATTTGACCGAAAAATGTAATGCACGTTCAAAACTAGGCAATATTTTGTGGAGCAGTAGGCAAACAGTCCTAGAAGAAATGTTGCCTCTAGATATGACAAAACAAACTTACCTGTTGTTGCAATGGCAAGGAATAAAGATATCTTGAACAACATAACTGCTTAAAACTAACAAAATCACTATCTTAATTTCACTAGTTTCAAGCATGCGCAAGTTTTTCTACCATCAATGATCCCCGTGTGTAAATGAGGAGTGCATGCCAACCTGCTGACTCTACTCTAAACCAAAACACCGCTATAAATAAGGGGAATAAGCATGTTGTTCTTCCTTAAGCATATGTACCTTTACTTCGTTCTCAATACGTAAAACGTTTTTTTTTATTGCTTTATATTTAACCTTATATTTTCGCTACTTTGTTTGTAGTATGATGCGCTTGCTTTGAGTCCCTATTTCCAACATGGCTTAAGACAAAAAAAAAACTCAGATGTTTATGACATCCGTTAAACACGAACTCATCTCATCGGCTGTTGATTGAAAAAAAAAAAATTATATATGCCCTTTGATATTTAAAAGCATGACGTCGTAAACAATTTTCATATTGCAATAAGACATATGTATATAACAAGGCAGGGCCGCTTTTTCCGACTCTGTGATTGAACGCATACGGCAGATAACACGAATGAATCTTCTAATACACGCTATATTTTCGCAAGTCTCTAAATAGTTTCGGTATTTAATTAGTACTTCATTTAGGACAACCTTGCCAGCACGATTAATCGATAATTTATCATAAATGTTAATTTAAAACTTTTACTATACACTGTAAAAAAACGACGTGAAAAATGCGTGCATTTGTGCCATCAACGGATACGTTGCAGCCCCGTTAATTTTTTTTTTTTTTTTTTAAGAGAAGTTTTTATTGTCATCCCGCGCGCTCGCCAGCTCGCGAGGTGCACGGAGAGCCTGCACCGTAGCCGAGCATGAAGAGCCCATGCGCAGTGATATGCGAGCCCGCCGCGGGCCTCGTCGCGCGACGACGCCGTCGAAGCAGCCAACGCAGCGACGCAGCCCAGCTCTGTGGCTTTGTTGACAGTTCTTCTTCGCGCTCTTTGCTCTTGGTCTCGAAACGAAACCAACACACTTTTCATCGCTTCGAGAGGTACGTATACACGACTTTATTACTACTTGCAGCGTTGAGTGGTTTGGTGTACACAGATCAATGTAAACATCGAAGGACAGAAAGCAGACATGAAGTTTTGAAATCGCAACTTATTTGAAAGCCTCTAGCTGTGCTCTGTTGCAGGCGTCATTTCGACTGCGTGTACTCCAACGAAACGTCAGTCAGTCTTCACACTTGCCTAGCTTCGTTGTCTGTTATCTCATGTGCGAAATCAGGTTGACGTAGACCGCCGCCTCTCTCAAATATTCACCCTCCCGCCCCATGACTTCCACCGTGCTTGGCCGCCGCAACCGTTTGACGCATTGGGTGCGCGTGCTCGTTGAAGACGCGTTGTGTGAAGCTCACGAGTCGCCGAAGTGTTACGGGAGCTTTTCTTTACGAAAGTCCGATCGACGCTCGGTTCTGAGGCTCTGAGCTCGTATTTTTTTCCTCCCAGGTAGACCATGAGTACCGACCACTGATCAGTGGTGCCGACTCGCGCCGAACGAATTTGAGAAACGCTAGCGAGTACGTCAGATTTTCGCCACGCCGCACTCTAAAAAAGAAAGGGTATCACCTTACACCCTTTTGTCCCATATAATTCACCCCTAAACTTCAGTTTGACGTACAGCGCACTACAGTCGAACAGACGGCCCCAAATTTGACGAGGGGCTTGATAACGGTGCGATATAACTTATTAAATAGCTAAAATACGTGCCAAAGACCACAGAAGGAAAACACTAAGGTTTTGCAGTAAAGCCAAGAAAACCCCTATTAATATTTTTGTAGTTATTAACACGTATACATTAGCTATTTTAATAAGTTGTACCACACGGCTACCAAACCTCTCATGAAAGTTAGTGCCGTCAGATCGACGTCAGTGTGTTGTACGTTGAACTGAAGTTTTGGGGTGCATTATATGGGACAAAAGGGTGTAAAGTGATACCCTTTTTTTTAAAGTGCGGCGTCACGCAAATCTGACGCACTCGCTAGCGTTTCTCAACTTCGTTCGGCGTCAGGGGTGTATTATATGTGACAAAGGGTGGAAGAATACACCCTTTTGTTTGGAGTGCGCCCAACTGCCCTGCTATCGGCTGCGCAAAGCAAATGGTGTCGCCAAAACGGCACGCGCTTACCTATCTTCTCGTCGGCCATGATTCACCTCAGTCAACGCAAAGTTAATCGCGTCGGTTGACTCCCAATTACTGTTCCTAAATATTATATTGCCCCACTTACAACGGAGCCCCTTTGGTGTGATCTTATTCTGATGATCGTTACATCTCGCTTTTTCATCTTGGCTGCACACTTCTTGACGACCGTCTATACGTTGCACTCCTTGTCGACATGTCGCTGGTGCTTGAGACAAACAAATTGGAAGTCACTGCTTGCTCACTCCTGGGTGCACGTATCTCATGTCCAACATCAGGTGTCTGAAAGAGGCACCATATACCCTGGAGTTTGTTCAGAGGTACCACAACATACACTATTACAGTGCCGTTATCTGTGTTGTAGGTTTATACAAAACCAAATTGCACTTCGTTTGTAATATGCCCTATAACTGTTCACTAAAATTAAAGTTGCAATGAAACATTGACCACGAGAGGTGACTCGGCCAACGTGGACGAAAAATGCCTCGCATAGTTTTCTCCATGGGTCGTTTTCGAAGTTGAGAAATTTTCTCATGAATAATAAGTGTTATCTACATGTTTTTCTTCTACTTTTCTTACAAGTAATTCCGTTAGATAAACCCACAGCTAAGGCAGCAAGACGGTCTCCTGGGGTCACACCTAGGTTAACGGCTTTCCTGCTCGAGTCCCGAGTCTTGTCAACAAACTTCATTGAACATAATGATACATTCCATTTTCCTAACTTTTCGCTCTGAAATGTGCATGTGATATTTTGTTTTGTTTTTGTATAAAAAGGATACCACAACGTTTAAACGCCCAAACATTTCTACTTGTACCAGACAATAGGGTGTCTTAGGCCAACATCAGACGCGGCAATTTCGCCCAGCAACTTCACGTCGCAACACCAGCAACACGGGCCGCCCGCGATCACAAGCAGCAACCAATTGCTGCAATTTGCCAACATCATCATTAAATTTTACTTTTCATGCACTATTTAGACACACAGTTAAGTGCAAAAATGCGTTTTTATACATTTAATGTCATCTAGAATACTAATACATCTTTCTGAAACGGTTGATTTCCAAAAGCGATAATTTTCAAACCAGAACCAACTCTTTAGTTGTCATGATCACCGGCACGGGGCATCAAGTGAAAATATTGCGTTCCTGATTGGCTGCTGCCGCTTCGAACGTTTTCGAATTGCTCTGAGTTGCTTGCTTGTTTTGAGCCGGACCCGATTTCAGCAATTCGTGTCAAACTAGGGAAAGCTGGGGAACCACCCGCTAGCAACCTCAAAATTGCTCACAAAGTGGCCGCGTCTGAAGCGGGCCTTTGAGAATTGAATTCAAGGACCATGGAGCTCTGGGTTCAAGCCCACCTGAAGACGTGTTTTTTTAGTTATTTTTAATACATATATATATTTATATATACTTGTTTATGTTTTAACGTATAGACGTGTAATTTACACACTTATTCACATTCATAAGCGCTTTTATTCACACTCTGTGGCACCCTAGTGCTTGCAATAGCTTCTCAGTGAGCAATTGCATGCTCTGCAAAGGGAGGGGCATCTTCCCACCCTTTGCAGGCTGCAAAACTGTGGCTTGCACAGCTCTAGCAGTGGCACATGCAGCACTGGCTCCATCACGAAGCATGGGTGCCGCATGAGTCACACCACACCGTAAGACCCTATACGGACCACCTCTGCCAGCTATTCGCACATCTTCAAGAATCCGGGCCCGCTCTCAATGCTACCAAGTGCGAATTCGCCGTCAGCGAACTGGATTTTCTGCGACATCGAGCGGACACGCACGACATTCGTCCTCTCGAAGACAAGATCAAAGTCATCAAAGACTTCCCCCAGCCACAAACAACGAAGAAACGCCGTGAATTTCTAGGACTGATAAACTTCTACAGGAGATTTATTCCTGGTTGTGCTGCGATCCTCCAACCACTGAACAGATTTCTTATCGGCAACCCCAAGAAATCTACAGCAATCGAGTGGAACGAATCAGCTGCCCAATCTTTTCAAACAATCAAGGCAGCGCTCGCAAAAGCAACGCTACTGTCCCACCCCAAAATCAACGCGCCGATTTCGCTTGTGACAGACGCCTCTGATGTAACGGTAGGAGCAGTCCTCCAGCAATTTATTGGCTCCGATTGGCAACCGATATCATTCTTTTCGAAACAAATGACTCGAACCGAAATGCGCTACAGCACGTTCGGGCGTGAACTACTGGCTATATATCTTGGCGTGAAACACTTCCGCCATTTGCTTGAAAGACGCCAGTTCATCATCATAACGGACCACAAATCCCTCACTTACGCATTAACATCCAACAACTCATCGTATACCGCGAGGGAAGTCCGTCAGATGGCCTATATCTCGGAATACTCCAGCGACATCAGATTCATCAAGGGCAAGAACAACAATGTCACCGACGCACTACCCCAAATAACAGTTAACCACTGCAACGCTGAAAGATTGACCATCGACTTCAGGGGCCTTGCTGCAGCACAAAACGACGATCAAGAGCTTCAACACCTTCGCTCTACCTCAACAGCATTAGTCCTGGAAGAAATCAAAATCCCTGAATGTGACCGAACACTTGTCTGTGACCTCTCTACCGGTCGGCCTCGACCCTACGTACCGACACCTTTTCGGCAAGTCGTTTTTGACGCCCTCCACTCGCTCTCGCACCCTGGTATATGCGCGCCACAACATCTTGTCTCATCTCGATTCGTGTGGCCGAAAATGAACACCGATGTTAGAAACTTTGCGAGGACATGCTCACAATGTCACCGTGCTTAACTGCGATTCGGGCGCACGACTCAGCAGGACCATGTACCGAAATCCTTCCAGTGGTACTGTTAGTCATCCGGACCGCAGTCAAAGAGGACCTTCAGTGCAGCTCAGCTGGATTGGTGTATGGCACGACTCTTCGACTTCCCGGAGAATTTTTTCACACCGAAAACAAACAGGACTGCACAGGCACAGATAATTACGCCAATTGACTACGCTTGACTCTGGAGAACATCCAACCAACCCCACCAAGAAAACAGTCACGCAAAGGTTTCGTCAGCCCTAACTTACAACACTGCACCCATGTATTTTTACGCAACGACAAGGTGAAGCGTCCCCTCCAATGTCCTTATGACGGACCATATTCTGTTATTGAACGTCACGAAAAAACAATGACTTTGTCCATACATGGCCGACAAGAAGTCGTGTCACTGGACCGACTTAAACCAGCTCATCTACCTAACAGAGAGCTAGAACTTTCCGAGAACTCCATCGCCGCCACACCAACAAGATCGCTCGTCTCATCGAGCTCCTCGCTAGTAGGGAACCATGTAGCTGCTCCCAGCGAAGCACAAAAAAGAAAGACGAAAAACCGGTACGAGGCGCGCAGCGCGGGCCAACAGAGATCGGCTTCCAGGGTTCCTGCACCCGACATCGCTCCAAGCGACTCCGTTTTAGTTTACCCTGTAAATATGTAAATATGTAAATAAATTAGTTGAAGGTGGATGTGCCCACTTCAAATGAATTCAATTGAATATCCTCGAAAAATTGCTAAACCACTGAATAAAGACATCTAGGATTGAACACGGTACATACGAAAACGTCTCTAAATGTATACATTGCACTGATCTTAAGAATGTTTTTTTTCACAAAAACAATTAGGAACCTTTCCCCGACTTAGGTTTAAGGTTAAGAACAAACAAATCACCTGATGTTGACGTTATCATTATTCCTAACACAAAAAAAAAGAAATATAAGAAGCGTTCGCTGCTTGTCTTCTCCACGAGTTCCCCCATATTTACAGAATCAGGTATTAAGAATGAAAACCACGATTATTTAAGGAAACACGCATAGTGGTTTCGCATGCTGACTTTTTTGCTACATTTCTAAATGCGCCATAATAAGGGTTCCGCTTTTTCAGTTACTTTTTTTTTCAAAATTCGGCGTACTTTTTTCGGTAATTATTTTAAAATTAAATTTTCGGTTTTTTTCGTCGTATATTTATGCCCACAAAAGTTTATCGGCCTTTTTCGGTGAACATAAAATAAACATCAACGGACACCGAATCAGATGATCCTGTAGGTCTGATATTTGTGATCACTCAAAAAATAACGGCACAGATACATTGAAAAAGATATGAACACGTTATTTGCCAAATGTGTGCAACTGAAAAAGAAAAAGAGAAAAAAAAACACTGAAGTACAAACAAGTCAGATATGAAGCCTATGCCAAAAAAACGTCGAACTTCACTTTCTGTACAGCAGGATTGCGTGATCTTATTATAGTACGCACACACATATACTTTCCCAGATTCTCCTCGTTGATCCGCCCTCTTTCTTTCCTGTTAATATGACCCTGAGCTTCGAAAATGCCCTGTAACAGGATACCTTGCTGGGCTACTAAGCAGGACACAAAGTAGAAGAAGGACACAGGACACAGCGTATGTCCTGTGTTCTTTTTCTACTTTGTGTCCTGTCCCTTTTGCGCTGTTTCTCATCATGTCGAGAATGCCCTCTCAACGCTAACACTGGACACTGGCAGGCAGAGGAGATGAAGCGCTGCCTGAGCCAAAATTGACCAATGAACCAATTGCGACAGCCAAAAAAGACACGTCGTGACGTTTAGAAGCTCTACACAACATGCAGAGCTTGCATGAAGTCAGTTTTCCTTATAAAGAGTGTGAAAACACGCTCGTACATGGCGAAGTCATGGGGCATTTCGGACTTCACGTTCCGATCAATGATTTGCACACCACTTCAGGCACGCTGCCCACAAACGTGGACACAACTTTCTAGATTTTTTACCTCGAAGAAGCTTTGTCTGCCGCGCTTGAGACACAGCGTGCACGCCTGGTGACGCGCGGAGAACAGAACGGCTGGCGCCATCTATGAGTGGGAAAGCGAACCATGAAGATTTTGGAGGGAAAACATGGACGCCTCCGAGTTCTATGGTGTCTCGGGTAAGTGGCTTCACTTCTGGGTGAATTAGCTCTAGAAAGTCAGTCTGAGTTATAGATTTAAGCTTCGGGTAAGTTTAGGAAGATGTGTGGATGACGTTGAAGTAGGTTGCAAGATTGTATGTGAATGTAATTCAAAGCTATCATTCATCGTGTTTTGGCGTCCTCGCTCGTGGACGTTGGGCCCCAATCCTTAGAACTGAGATTTGTTGGCGTAGATTTAATTTCAGTGTAGCACGCGTTTACAATCTACCGGGTTTTATTTTAACAACCAGGTCTTCGTGCACATGCTCGAGAACGACGGAAAGTTGAAGAACAATCAGCACAAGAGTTACTTGAAAAGATCGCCGATGGCAACATCTCCGATGGCGGCCTTTCCGACGACGAGTTCGGAGATCTGGAGCCTGCAGCTGAGGTAAGTAGCTACTAAGCAGACAGTTTATCACGTCGTACCGCTTTTTATGGCATCTAATTTCTCTAGCACCTTTCAGGAAGCCCTTGACGACCCAGAAGCAGGACCATCAATACCAGCGTCGCCGGCCGACATGCCTCCGCCAGCCCCCCAAAAAGGTCACATTCAGTGGTTTGCGCGAGATTTCACTCCGGGCGCTCAGAACTGCATTTACCGAATGAAGGGGGGTTCAACACCACTAGAAACACCAGAGTACTTCATGAGGTACTTTTCGGAGAGTGTGTTTGAGCAACTGGCAGAATTCACTGACATCTACTCCCTTCAAACAAGCGGAAAAGAGCTGGGAACAACGCCACAAGAAGTCAAGGTCTTCTTTGGGATCCTAATGGCAATGGGAGCCCTGAAGTATCCTAGAATTAGGATGTACTGGCAGGCTGGAACGAGGATTCCAATGGTGGCGGACTTCATGGCAGTGAACCGCTTTTTCAAGATCAGGTCAGCACTTCACATTACAGGCTAATACAGCTAGACTGACCCGAAAAATCTTGACAAATTCTGGAAAGTCCGCCCGATCCTCGAGGCAGTTCGCCTTCGCAAACTTCAGGTAGAGCCAGCGGAAGAGAACAGTATAGATGAGCAAATGATTGCTTTCACTTGGAGGGTCGCGGCCAAGCAGTTTGTTCGCAACAAACCGAATCCCGAGGGGGCCAAGGCGACCGTGCGGTGTAGCACATACGGGGTAGCACACGACTTCGAGTTCTATCAGGGGAAGGGGACTGGTGTGGATCCGAAATACGCCCACCTTGGACTGGGTGGTTCAGTCGTCATGAGAGTATCGGAAGTCTACGAAAAGGCCAAAACCTCTCTTGCTACTTCGACAATTACTTCACTTCTGTGAGGCTCCTGCAGAAGCTGAAAACAGTGGGGATACTCGGCACCGGTACAATTCGATCCAACCGGCTACTTGAATGCACACTCAAAAGCGAAAAAGAAATGCGAAAGGAAGGAAGAGGAACCATTGACAGCAAAATATGAAGACGGAGATGTGGTGATCGTCCGCTGGCAAGACAACGGGATAGTAAACATGGCTTCAACACGTGTCGGAGTTGGCGAGAAAGGGACGGTAAAACGCTGGAGTGAAGCGAAGAAAGAGCACATAGAAATACAGTGCCCTGAGGTTATACTGGAGTACAAGTTCATGGAAGGAGTGGACAAACTGGAATTCATCATGTCCCTGTACCCCATCCGGAGCAGAACGAGGAAGTGGACTGTCCGTGTCATTTCCCACTTCATCTCATTCGGCTTGTCCAACAGCTGGTTGGAATACATCAGAGATGCAAGTGAGGAACGTCTTCCGAAAAAAGCAACAAAAGACATGTTGGCTTTTCAGATGGACATTGCACAAAGCCTCATCTAATTTAACAAGGCTCCCCAGAAGAAGAGAAGACTTCCTAGCCTCGAGACCACCCAACCGTCTAAGAAGCCCCATAATGCAGAAGCTTTGCCTACCAACACCGTGCGCTATGATGGACAGAGTCACTGGCCGGAACACGTGGGAGCCTCCTTTGCTCACAGGTGCCGGCGCGAGGGCTGCAAGGGGAAAAGTCGCATTCGTTGCCGTAAGTGCAACGTTTTCCTGTGTCTCACAGTTGAAAACAACTGCTTCCTGGGGTTTCACACAAAGTAAAGGGAAGAATTCTTGAAGCTCCTACCATGTAGAGTAGAGAGTATGGCTGTCCTGTTCTAAATTAGTCAACGGGCTGCATTATGTGTGTTTTATGAACAACTGTTTCAAATAAATTGTTTCAAACATTTGTTTTTGAAGGGACTCAGGACACAACGTGCACAATTGAGGACACGATGAAAAAGTTTGTTCTTATCGAATGTTTGGCAAGTGAATTTTTTTTAGCAATCTAAACCACTTCCTGTGTTGATTTAATCAGGCAAATAATTTTAGGCGCACATTTCATAATTCGTGACTAAAACGTCGTGACGGCACCCGTGTATTCCGTACATTCAGACACGTTTCGATAGACACTGTCGTTCCATGTTATCGCCACCGCTCTGCGGTACAACTGGAAGGTCAAAGTGACCTTTTCCGGTTAAAACTGAATTTTAGAAAATGAGATCGACGTACTTTTATCGGTTTAAATCGAAAATGTCGAACCTAAAAACTGACTTTTTCGGTTAAAACCAAATTTCCGTAAATAGATTCGGCGTAATTTTATCGGTTTTTATCGGTTTAAACCGGAAACTCCAAACCCTAGCCATAATAAATAAATCGTGTGCTTCTTATTTCGAATGTTCCTTCACTATAACTGAGCAGACCTGCGTTTTTATATGTAATACACCTTTGTATCACTGTGCTGTCCTAAAGTCATCCACAAACTCAATGTTCGTCAGTGCTTCCGCTAAATCCTGTGCTTTCTCTAGCGTCCTCATACGTGTCCAGAACGCCGACGATTGAGATAGTCAAGCCGTGTTAACAAATTAACAGGAACATAATGTCGATATGCAATTAGGTAGAAATGATAAGCGTCGGACGATCAAGAGATCAAAAACTATTAACTGAATAAAAACAGAAACAAAATTAAACTAGGATCCTAAGAACACTCGAATAGCATAAGTACAAATTTATTGCTGTATCTTATGGCCCCACAAAAATAAAGTTGGAGGGAAATGGGAAGACTTGGTAAATCTAGCGGGAAGATCCCCAATTCCCTTACTTTTGACGATCAATATTACGGCCATGTATCACTGGCGGACAAATTCAACTCTTAATTTTTTTAAGCTCTGTTGCAGCATTCAATTCACAGTGTCAATTAAATACGTAGACATATATATTTCTCCTATAATCCCATGTAGCGATATTGAAATATATTCATTTCTTAATTCCTGTAGATGATATCAAAGCCGAACAAGTCAATGTTTTCGCAGACGTATTTGTGCCCCACTCCGGAATATCTGCAATAATGCTTTATCTACAGAAATGTTTCCAGACAGCATGCACATTTCTAAGGTAGTTTCACTACACAAAGAAGGCACTATTGATAACAATAACTATTACCGACCCACGGTAATAGTAATCAAGAGCTAAATTGGAACACACACGTGAATAAATTAAGTTCCGAGCTTTCACGGTCGGTTGGATGTATATATAAAATAGGGAACCTTATACCAACATGGCTAAAGAAAAACTTATATTATTCGCTCTTTTACTCTAGGCTCTGTTATTGTCTTCTAGTGTAGGCACGACATCGACCACAAACTATAACTCGTTGCTCACACTGCAGAAAAAAATGTTGCGCCTACTTGAAAATTATAAGGGTAAAATACAAGACCTGCACACTGCACCACTTTTTAAAAAAATATGGCGTTCTCAAGGTCAATCAGATATATTATTTTAAGTTATTACAACTGATTCACAAACAAAAACTATATGTGACGGATTTAAGTGACATAACGCATGCATACCCTCTTCGGCACGCACATAGGCGGCCCCCTCAGACCCGTACAAATTATGGAACACAAATAATGGAATATCAAGTCAGTAAAGCTCTGAATAACATTAAATACCACATAGATTTTAATAACAATTTTAGTACATTTAAAAGGGATCTCAGGACACTCATGGTGGGCAGTGATAACCCCTTATTATTTGAATTTGTATGTAATAACTAGTTGTTTTTCTGGTATATTCTAAAAATGAATATCTTGTTTATTACTAAGCGTTAACTCTGTAAACTGTGTGCTGCTGGAAAGCGCTGCATTGGGGACAGAGACCCTGTCAGGCTTCGAGCCTTTAGTCCCTGTCTCCATTTCGGTTGATTCCGGAAAAAAATAAACATTCATTCATTCATTCATTCATTTATTCATTCATATGTTCTCCCTCCGTCTTCTATAGTACTTTCATATGTGATTAAAAAACATCGGCAAAGTAAATTTCTTGATGCAATACGTGTTTTTGTTAAAAAAACAATACGAATTTCACAAAAACAGATCTACAGAAAAGACTAGGGTTATTTCAAAAGAAAAATTATTAAACAACTGTAAATCAAACAATTTAGTGTTTTATTATTTATGGTTTTTAAAAAGCTCTTCAACTCCATAAAACACATATTATATTCTAAACTCTCATTATACAGAATTAGAGGCACTGCGATATATTTGATCCGTAGCAATTTATCAAATCGGATGCAATATACCAGTAAGAATGCTACCGGTCCAAGCCTGAAATAATTACCTATGGGGTTCCTCAAAAAAAAAATTTTGGGATAATTATGTTTTATCATATATATTAATGACATTGTAAATATCCCTCAAGCTCATTATAATATTCTGTATGCGGACAATGCAAGCCTTCTCTTTTCTGGTAAATATTTTCATGATCTTGATTATGCGGCTAACTTGTGGTTAGGTGTGCTATCATCATGGCTGTATTCAAATTAACTACTGTTGAACGTCAACAAAACGTAATATGCAATATTACGTTTTGACTCCGATAATTTTTTTTTTTTTAAATCCCGGAAAAACATAATTGAGCGAGTCCCCGCCCATAAATATTTAGATGTTCTTTTATGAACAAAATTTAACATGAATACCTCATATAACTAAGACTCATTACATCATCCCTCTATCAATTGGAACCTTATACAAAGTTAAATCTTTGAATAATGCTTCAGTTATGTACCTTTTAGTAGTAGCTTTTGTAGTATTAGCTGCCTACTGCTTCAGTTATTGGTTTCAGCTTTTTAGTGCATTCTCATCTTCATTATTGTTTATTAGTGTGAGGTTCTAAAACTAAAAGAAATTTAGACAGGATTTTATCACGCAAAAGGAGGCAGTACGCCGTATCGAAAGTTTTAATCGCGTAGACCATACTAGGTTCCGTATTTTCTAAAGCACAATTACTTAACTAATTATTTCTTCTAAAGCTTTTAATTGTATACAAAGTCATGTAATCAGTAGCCATATTGCCTTTTCTTTAATTTATCGTGGAAGGAATACTGAGTATAATTTCAGACATGAATCCTATAAAACACCACAGTTAAGGACAACCTATGCGAATCAGAAATTAGCATATTTATTACCTCATTTATTAAACAATCATCGAGATATCGTGGAAATAATACAAAATAGTGTTTATTTTGTATTATACGTAAGAATATATCTTCTGACGTGTCCGGCATGATAAATATAGTCCTCTTGACTTAAACAGCGCAAATAATTTACGTAAAGAAGAGACAACAGGAGTGTCCACCCTGGGTAAGTATCTTAAGATACTTGCCCAGGGTGGACACTCCTACAGCGGCAGTGGTTCACGATATCAAGACTACCTCCTCAGAGCAAGTAGGATGACAGAGTTCTTCTGGTGGACATACGTACCTCATCTCAAGAGTCTTCAAAATTAAGGTAGATGTACGACGGGCGAGCCTGTTACCATTCTAGGCAATATAAACCTACCTGTAGAAATAACAAAGGTCTTGGAGAAAGGCCCCAAATTTTGCACGGAGCCAAAACTTCACGGTGTACAGATGGTGTCCTCCATTCATGATATAGCGGCAAAAACTCAACTAATTTATATTGAATTGACTTTAAATCGGTTGTGCCTACCCATGCGGTACTAATCGAGGATCCTATATTTCTTATTCATTTAACTCTCTCATCTTAACAAATGTCAGACGGGCACCTAAAATTCCGTGTACTCTATATGTCATTCAGTTTAAAAGCCATTTATTGTGCGCCACATGGCAACACAAATGGCATTTGGACAAAATAAATGCCATTTAACCCAACGGCATTTGTGTTGCTATGTGTCACTGACCAAATGGCATCTACACTGAATATCATTCGGTATAAGTGGACATTTTAGGTGCCTGTCCGACAGGCGAATTTGTATTGGGAGATTATTTTTTGGTTGCATATGGTTATTCGCATCAAGTATATGAGATATTCCTTTCGCTCAAAAAAACTATTCAACGCTGTAAAGTATGTTTTAATAAATATCTTAACGTATGTGCGGGGCAGGGCATACATGTGAAAAACCATAATCTGGAACGCAAGTGGTTGAGGCAGACCTGCCTCAATCATGTTGTCCTTTGTTCTATTTCGCCCACGAGGAAATTTGGCAAGAAATATGTTAGCTTATGCCGAAACCTTAGATATGTCGCCTGTAAAGTCACCATTAGTGAGACGAGGGTAGTAGTTTAGAGAACAGAACAGTTTGATTGACATGACCTAATAAATATAGTTAATAAATTAAAAAGAATAAATCACATTAAGGATGCACTAGTGACAGCTTAGGCAAAGCACATGTTGGGCATAAAGGTTCAGGTCACGAGCAACGCGTAGTTTACACAAGGCGGCATAAGAATCACTCCTTCATTTACTGGGCTTCTAGTGTCTGCACTTATTACTCCGAGCACATTGCGAAGATGGGACATGTTAAGTTCCCCTCCGGGCTCAAGCATTTTGCTCCAAACATGGGAGTACCGTCTCCCTTTACAAGCACCCAAGGAGGCCCACTCTTCTTTCTTCTGCTTCCTGACTACATTCATTTCTTTTCCTGGAAAGTCAAGAAGCACGTCGTTTTCTTGCTTGTTTTTTTTTCAATGTTTTGACGATCTCATTAAGAAAACATCCTGCTAACGCAAATTGTGCACAGCGGCGGGGTGCTTGAGTCGACCACCAACTTTGTCACATGCGTTACTGCCGTGGCCCGATGTCGAGAACAGCCATGTCGATTTATCGGAGCCTCTGTGCCTGAACTCAAAAAGCTACAACCGTTTTTATTTTATTTTTTAAGCGGGATGCGGTTTTATCAGAAACGTAGGTGATGTTTGAATAAACAGGATCGTTATCTCCCAGCCACTTTTCAATTCGCCGGATGGCCAGTAGCCCCTGTGCTGTGTCATGTCAGAGGTCATTCAGACGCGGCCGCGAAGCTCCGGAGACAGTTTGCAGTCGATGCGACGCACGTAAAAATTTAAATCTGATGTTTATGCCAATTGTATTCTTGAATTTTATTCGGTAGTGCAACTGTCCAATATTCGGCAAGATCAAACTGAAATATAAAGCGTTAGTGAGCCACTTCGCTTTTGGCGATTCGAATTGCATATCTTGGAGGCTTCGGATTTGATTTGATCATGCGGAACAAATCTAATCGTCCACTTCTGCAATTCTTTGAGGAATATATGTGGCTTTGTTTTTTTTCGATTGAATATTTTTCTCCCACATGCAAAATGTGACATTCTCCTGTTCAAGATTGTTTGTGCACACCTTGCACTCGCACCTCCAACAAGTGGCCGCAGATTCTGAACAAAGGGTCAAAGAATTCAGCTCTGGCTTTTTAATTCTTTCTTCACGCAAACGGGTAAAAACAGAAAAACAAAAATCGAAATTTGTGCAGCACACGCAGGCACACACTGTTCTCTTTAGATTGATCTTAACCCCTTTCAGGCATAGAGAGAAAAACTTTCAAAGTCCCAATTTAGTCTCTGTGTGGGTTTTCGGAAACATCAAATAGTTTTCCCGAATAGACCTTGTCATATATCGTCTGGCAACAACTTCCTACTTGCCATTCTTAAAGGGATACTGAACCGAAATTTGGATTTCAGAAAATAAGGCCGCAAAAGGTTTGAAAGGGGCGCTACGAACACAAAAGCAACACCAATACCTCGACATCTCAAACGGATGGCCGTACTTTTGGAAAAGAAGGGCGCGATAAAGCGAGGTCTTTGACGTCATTGTCCTCCGGGGGAATTTGAGAATGATGGGAAGCGGCCTCGCTTCTCTCCTTCTCGCTTCGATTCACCAGCTCGACGGGATGTAGCGAAGAGGAGAAGGAATGGAAATCGTGACGTGACTTGTCTCGTCGGCCTCGTCGGCGTGTTCAATCGCGCACTTCTTTTCCGAAAATATGGTGATCCGTAAGAGACACCGCTATATGAGTGATGTTTTTCGGTTTTGCAGCGTCCCGCCTATCCGTCCAGCCTTGTTTTGAGAGCTCGAAATTTCGGTTCAGTATCTCTTTAATGACGTTTAAGGCACCTTTCGTGTTGGGACTTTGGATGGAACAATCAAGATCGTCGGTAGTGTACTGAGTGACTCTGTGCAATTCCTCGTTGCTAATCTTATGCCCGCTCTAAACATTTGGCACGTTTCGTCCACCGAGCTTTTTCTGCATTTGTCATGACTTTCGCAGTAGTAATTTTGATGCTTCTAGAATAAATTTGTTTGCTTCAGTGACTGTCACGCTGGAAGGAATCAGCGCTAGAGTCTGGCATCTCTCAGCGTAGGACAACGCCTTGACAAAGGCTTAACACATATTGGGGCCACCACTCACCACACGAAGAAAGGAGCGGTCAGCTGGCTCAGATGATTTGCTAGGTTCTGTTCCATAAGCTGCAGCCAAATTCTTAGACACATCCCGGCTGATGACGTTTTTAAGTTCGTCTTGCTTTCGTTTCAGGCATGACTTCCGGCATTCGGATTAATTGCGGACGGTATTTTCAGGGGACCCCTCCCTGTCTAGTTCGCCACAAGCAATTTAAGCATTCAATTCTTTGAGCACCTCGTGCTCGGGAACCACACTTGAACATGAACTTCAACTCAGTTCACTGGCACAGGACACACAAAGTGTCTCACCGAGACGTTTAAAGCAATTTTGGCCGAGCATGTCGGTATTCTTCATCGCTCCAGCGCTCATTCCTTCCAGCGTTGCAAGGCAGATCTCAGCAGATCCACGCCGAGATCTTTCACAGAGCGAAAACTTGCATTCCAATATATCTTCCTTTTATGTCGACCCTTGTAATCGGTGCGGTGAACTGTCGAGAACTGTGAAAGTCGGACATTGATCAAACTGGACTCCACACCCAACTGCAATTAAAAAACGCCTAAACAGAGGACATTAATGCTAGCTGCAACACTGTATGCCAGTTGTAGCTACTCTCGTCTTGTTTTTTGACAGTCGTTAGGATCAAGTTGGTAAACTCTTTGTGAGGGAAAGAACCTGACAAGAAGACACACGCAGATAGGATTACAAATAAAGAGGGGGAGATGAAAAGGTAGGTCTTTGATCTACTGACCCCACGCGGTTCTATCGAGGAATCACAATTGACCATTGCAACAACGTAAGAAGAAGCGGCGGAAGGGGGAATAAGGTATGAAGAAAGCGAAAAACAAAACAACCGTGCCAAAGTGATTGGAAGGGTCGTTGTCACCGTGCTGAAGGCACAAGGCAATGAATAAGGTTAATGTTTCTTCACTTTCGCGTTGTGGGTAGCAAGGTTGAAGAAACTCGTAATCGCGAACTGGCAGGAAGCGATAGAAAGAAATGAATACATGCTTCTCCTTTTCGCTGTTTCGTTCTTCGTTCTTGTCTGTGAAAGTTCATGAGCTTGCCTGCATAATCTTTTATTTCTTTATTTTGCAGTTCTGCAATAAATTTTGTTTCAAAAACTCCTAACTCTAGGGGGAGCGGTACTGTCGTAGTGTAAATGTGGGCTAAACATTCTGGATACGGTTGTTGCTGTGGCTGACCGTTTGGCTATAAGATAAGGCTGGCCCTGGTGTGCTGAGCTGTGGCGTATTTTACCTCGTAAGTTTGTTCCTGAAGTTGAGTGTTCAGAAAACATTCCGCTGCTTTTATTTTTAAACGGCACGGGTTAACAATTACGCTAAAAACTATGTTTACAACCTTGTGGTAAAGACAGCCTGCTTTAACTACCATCTCGCCGATTCGGATGTCTGGATGGGTGAATCGTCGTCAGTCCTATAGCAAATACAACAAAAAAAGGTGAAATTTGATGCAGACCATATAATGTTCACATAAAATAAAACATTAGGAAAAAAAGTTTATGGAAACAAAATTTAGCTTTTTTAGTACATACTTGATGCGAATAAACATATGCACCCAAAACATTATCTTCCCGGATTCGAATTCGCCTGTCGGACGGGCACCTAAAACGTCCGGTAATGTCAACTGACATTCAGTGTAACTGCTATTTACTCAGTAACACGTGACAACTCAAATGTCATTTGGGCTAAATGGCATTTATTTAGTCTAAACGCTATTTGAGTTGACATGCGGCGCCGACTAAAGGACATTTACACGGAATGACCTATAGCGCACACGGTATTTCAGGTGCCCGTCTGACAGAGGCATAGGACGTGGGCGTTTAATGTGACAAACTGGAAGAAATAAGCTTTGCAGTGAAGCCAATCTACGGAAACCACAATTTCGCCAATTTGGCTGCATAGACGTGTGTTTGATCCCTTCCACAAACAATTCGACCAACAAAGGGGTAAATAATGCATCCAATAAGCTTATATTATACTGGGAAATATTTAAAAACATAGATGTTAAGAATAAAGTTTCCCTTTTTAGTAAGCTGATATTAAAATAGGTATAATTTCCATTTTTGATAAAATTGTAAAATTATTATAAAATATTTCGTAATGATAAATCAAACTACGTTATATCTGTATATAGCAGGTGTATAGGACTGTACACGTGTCTAGTACTTAGTGAGCAACATCTGCTATGAATCCCAAGAAACAAGGCTGCAAACTTGCCACCAAAATGTCAAAGGTACGGTGTTTGGTTGTTGTTTATTAGTATAAAATGAGACAAAAAAAAAATTTAATACAAACATATGCCGTGCATTGTAGAGTAACATAAGAAATTATCTTGAGTGTTATCTTTTTCACCTATCAATAACAAGCGACAGAACTGGCTGCAAAAATCAAGCAGACGATACGTAGGAAGTCACCTTGTTACACTAAAAAACAAAACAAAATTGTTTTTAATGCGGTTACATTTATTACGGAGATGGGGTTATAATATGTATTTATTTGAGGTAGATCAAAATACTCAGCCTGACACTCGTGTGCGATCTCAAACGGAATCACCCAGTTAATAATCGGACTTATCGTGGCGAATAAACCCCTCCCCCCAATATTATGTCCCCCTGGCAGTATGACTCATCTTCTCAAACTGTATTAGAGTAGCATTTCAAAACAACCTGTAATGCAAAAAAAACCTCCAGTATAATAGCGAATAAAGTATGTGGGCATGGTAACCCTGAAGCCAGGGAACAAAAAAGGATGGACAGAGACGAAACGGAGTTTCGTGTCTGTCCGTCATTTTTTGTCCCCTTGCTCTAGGGTTACCATATGTCTCTCCGTAACCAGCTCGCCTGCCTACTTGCCTTAATTAAAATATCTGTTCGCCGTAACACCCACAGCAGGTAAAACAGTCAACTATTTTTCTTCTCTTGCGTCAACATTCGCAACCTTTCTACTCTGAAAGTGTTCATACATGCGCACGCGCTAAATACACACGGTTACGCTGGTTAATTAGACATTTATTTTTAGCTAAAACGAACAGTGCGTTTCAATCACAACCTTTTTTTGTTTTTTTGGTGCGTTTCAAAGCTTGTGGAATGTGACAGACACTGGAAGGCAATAAAACACGTTCGCAACTTTCTTCGCTGACAAAGCATTAGTGCACACGGAGAAAACGTTTTTTTTTTATATATTCACTTGAAATGCGGGAAGTTATGAAAAAGAGCTTTATTAGTACACTTCTTTTTGCCATTATATAGATCACCCGACTTGGCGGCTATATTTTATTTATCGCTTGGTGTCACGGTAACGATGTCATCTGTGATGCAGACGAACCTGCCAGAAATATCGGTGTATGCTCATCTTTCTCTTTTCATAAATGTTTCTGCTTTCGGTGGCAATTGTAAGTCTTTTCGTCTGCGATTGTTGCCAACTGTGCTGTCTAATTTCGTTCCCCTCCTGTGGGCGGCGGGAGGCCACCTTTGCCTTGCATCGGTATCATAAAAGTTGTTCTGGTGACGTGTGCAAACTGAACTACGATTCGATGAATGCCGCGCCGCCCACTGCTGTTGTAGAATGTACAAGTCCGCAAACAGGTGGCATCCTTAATACGACGTAAGGAAAGAGAGGGAGGAAGTAGCGTAATGGTGAGGCAAGTGGAACAGTAAAGATTAAAAACAAACAATATGCCGGGAAATGACAATGAGTTTGGAAGGTATGAAAAGGCGGGGGGACTCGACCTTTGCCTTATATCGGTACGACGATGAAAGTTGTTCTGCAGACGCGTGCAAATTGAACTACGATTAGATGAATGAGCTGCAATCACTGCTGCTGTCGTAGAATACACAAGTTCGCAGACTGGTGGCGTGCTTACTACGTCGTAAGATGAAGGAGGGAGAAAGAAGCGTGTTGTTGAGGTAACTAAAAGTAAAGAATAAAACACACACAATAGCGGCAAAAGTCAATGATTCTGGAAGGTATGAAAACATAGATGAACATAATTGTGTATGCAGCGTCTGTAAAGTTTGAGTACTTAATAGCTCCTTGTGACACCTTCCATGCCACGTCGGACAGTCAAGTCTTGAGATGATCGGATCAATCGGGTCCTCAAGTAAAAATGAATTGTTTTAACGAAAATATTACGAAAGGTGAGGCCAAATATAACATGTTCTGTAGGCCCTAGCCCCTAATAAAAATCAACAAAATTCTAATTGTGAACCATACTCAGAGGAGGACAGCAAGCATAGCTATGTAAGGCAATCTTTATTCACTGCTGATGCAAAATATAATAATATTAAACAACTTTATCGACATAAGCCGGTATTATGACGTTTTATTTAGTGTGCCCTGCACCTTAACTAGAATGACTCACTTTGTGTAATTTAAATGATCCTCTATATAAAAGACGCGTAGCAGGAAATTGTCGGTCATCTGCAAGCCCGTCAACCCTGGCAATTTCGTGTGTCTCAATTTTTGCAAAAGAACAAAAAAACTATGCCTTAGTATTTCATCAGCTAAAATTAACCAACCTAGTACATATTTGGTGAAAATTTTCTCTTTCTATGTCCATGGCACTTTTTTTCCTGGAGTGCCTTAGAGCGCCGAGATTCATTGCCAACATCCAATAGGGTCACGTCTCTACCTCCCACGAAGAGATTTGAACTTCGCCGTACCATCGACAGGCGAATATCACGGAAAGAATCAACCGCAACCTGAAGCAGATGCTTGTAGTGCATACAGAGCGACACAAAGACTGGGAAGCAAAATTTGCGGAAATGGCATCCACCATCCGTACAACAATCAACCGGTCCACGGGTTTTCGTCCGGCTCAACTTAACTTTGGGAAAAAGCTCGCGTTCTTTGCAGAGACCCTGCAAGCATACTCTGCAACACTACGCAGTTCGCAGAAGATCTCCGGAAGCGTTTCAGAGAGAACCTGCGTGAAGCCCGAGAGAGCCTCGACGTCTCGAGACTGCAGCAGGCAGACCAGTACAACAAAGGGAATCGAACTCTGCAGTTCAATGTAGAAGATCTGGTACTGAGGCGAACTCATCCGCTAAGCGGTTCTGCAAGAGGTTTCACGGCCTCCTTGCCAAAGAGATGGGAGGGCAACTACCGTATTAGGAAGAAGCTTTCTAGCCTATCTTACCAGCGGGTGCATTGCGAATTTGGTGAAGTGTGTGGGTTGATTCATGTCGCCGACATAAAAACTTTCTATGAAGACGAGGAGGTAGATGTGTCGCAAGTTCCAGATGGCGACGATTCGGACCACCTCTCGGAAGATTCCGCACCTTCTCTGCTGTAATACAAACTGGGACGGCGGTGAGGACCACGAAAAGGAGCACGAGCTCCAGGTGCATTTTATTCATGCCTTCTTCGGTTTTGGGGGAAGAGAAGAGAACGTAGCTGTGCAGTTGGGCAGGCGTCGTTCGTGGGCGCGGCCACTTATTCCGTCTGCGCCATTGCCTCATGTTGTTTTATGGTGAATTCTTCTCGTAGATCCGGAGCGCTTTCCAAAATCTGCAAGGGAGGCAAAATTACGCTCCGTGGGACACGCTCCAAATCGACGAGCGGAAGATGAACTCGCCTATTTGGAGCGACCCCTCTCCCCCCCCCCCCCCTTCTCGGGCGTTAAAAATGGCCGCTGCTCGAACTTGACGAGCCCACCAACGCCTCAGCCGACTGATCTATCCGACGACCAGTGACAACTGTTACTGCTTAGCTGCAGAAATCACACCGACACAGGACGGGCGAAATTATACGTACCACGGAGCCCATGTCAGAAATAACGAGGAAGACGTCAGCATTCGGCGTCGTCACATACCTTTCGGCCACCTCGAAGCGGCGGGGCACGCACAGTGATTGCCATCGGTGGAGTTCAAAGTGCTGGTACGACTTTAATAAACACAGAGGTAACAAACCATCACTGGCACGGTCGTTGCCTAATTTGTTCTTGCTTTATTGCACGAGAAAACGCCGGCGGCATGCAGTGTAAAAAAAAGTAAACAATCAGTGGCGGCAAAATGAACAGGCCTAACGTTGCGTCTGCCTCCTTCCGATTTTCTGCCGTTCTTTTTCTCGTTCTTCCTCTCACGATCACAGATCTCAGGGCTTCCGATTTGTCACGCTCCTGTCCCGGCTTTCCATCCCTTTTCGACGCGAGGTAGAAGCGTTCGAGCCGTCACAATCCCGTTTAAACAAACGACGCATCCGAGCAGACCCAGCTTGACCGACTCGACTCCGTCGATGGCGCGGCCGGTCGCCGGTCGGCGCACCCACACCGACCTCGTCGCGCATGCGCCACTGTCGAAAGAGGGGAAATTACGTAGCGCGCTCTTTCAACTTCCGTGTAGATCTCTGAAATCGCGCAGATCGAGTTCGGCGGGGTTGGAGGCGCTCCACGGAGCGAGAGCTGCCAGAGATCTACGAGCGGAAGATGACAAAGTCGAGCCAGATCTGCGAGCGGAATATGCTCGCTCAAAATGGATCGCTTTTGGAGCCCTCGAGATCTGCGAGCGAAATTCACCATCAGAGAGCAGCTCTTAGGCACCCGTTTCCGGGTTGAGGGGCGTCGGCGTCGACGTCGGAGTTGGCGTTGCCGCGTGTCTTACATTATAGGACATTTACCCCGCTAATGATAGCGGGGAAATTTCCCGCTAAATATAGCGGAAAAAATTTTCCCGCCAAAATTAGCGGGACATTTTTCCGCTAAAAGTAGCAGGAAGATTTAGCAGCAAATTTTTCCGCTAATTTTAGCGAGAAATGTTTCCCGTTAAATTTAGCGGGTAAATGACGTCACGTGACCTCACCACCAATTAAGTTTCCCCGTTAAATTTAGCGGAAAAAATGACGTCACGACTTCGTGTCATGTCACCCATGAACAAACGGAGGAAGAAGAGGGGCATACATTCCCCCTGTACCCTCCCCTCCTCCTCCTCCTCAAGAGATGCGCTCCAGTTTTGCATTACAGAGATTTATAAACGTCTTAAATTTTTTTTTTTAATTTCTAGTTCCTCGTGCCAGACACGTAGCGCCGTCGAAGCAGCTCCTATCATCAGATCCACCACAGACGCATCGGTACTGTCCGGAAGAACTGACGTCGGACCCGTGCTCGCCCATCTGCAAAGATCCTTGATGACACGGAAGGAAAGTCCTCAAGACGTTCTAAGACGTCCGCTATTCGTTTTTTTTTGGAAAGGGGGGGGGGGGGGAGGGAACTGTGGGCAAACCTGGGGATCCAAAGCGTTGGCCCAGATTGTCCCTCTGCCAAATCGGAGTAGTCATTTGCACCGCGAGGGGGCCAAGAGCAACTATACACCCCAGGGGGGCTCCACCGAGGAGAAAGGGTCGTCGCGGCGCATCCGCGGGGGCTGTTGGGGATCGCGGCGCGGGAGATAACGGTCATTAAATCTCTACGTGTTGTTGAACCGGTGTGCCGTGTCATTCCCCAAGACGGGTAGTGGCAAGGGAATTACCACAACTCTAAGAAAGCTTAGTACTCTAACGCTTTTTATATTCACGCCCAGAACATTATCTGTCGTTCCCGGAAGACACGATAAACGTTTCATCGTCTAGATTCAACAACCTACTAAGGTAAGAAACTGCAGTTTTCCCCGTTTCTCCCATAGAGTCCCATGCATTAGCTGATGTCATCCTATGCGTGCCTGTGGTGCCGTTGGACCACAGCAAGACAAGCCTCGATGCCCGATCCGGCCTATACTACAATAGGGATAAGTGGAGTCGCCACGACCCACGTTTTTTAAGCTGCGACGGTGACTAAGTGTGCGGACATTCTCTCGGTACCCCGTGAAACTCAAACGGGAGCAAACTATCGAGAAAAAAAATCGCTGACTTGAGGAGAGGAGACTGGCAAGTTACAGGCACATTTAACATATAGAGAGTAGGTTAAAAAGATTTTTCGCCTTTCTGAACTCTGTGCATTAGAACAGTGAGACGTTCACTGGCACCTAACAAAATAATCTAATTTTTGTTTGCGCGATGCACTAGTTTCGGGCTTGTTTGAGGCTTCGAAGTATCGTATTTGCCCATAAAGTAGAAAATCCACAATGAGGTACGCTATGTTTTTTATTAATTCCAATCAAACGTCACTATAGTCTAATAAATGAGTACACAATGCGACAGAGTTAGCAACAACATGCGTTCTTTGTTTTTAGAGCGCAGCTCTTAAGCGCCCGTTTCCGGCTTGAGCGACGTCGGCGTCGCCGTCACCGTCGCCGTCGCCGTCGGCGTAACCGCGCGGTGCATTATGGGTAAAGCTTCCCGAAGGAACCCGAGGTCCTCCCGAAGGAACCCGAGGTCCTTCGGGAGGACCTCGGGTTTCTTCGGGAGGACCTCGGATTCCTTCGGGAGGACCTCGGGGGGGGGGGGGGGGGGGGTCACGTGACCTGGGGGTCACGTGATGATGACGTCATTAGTGACGTCATCAATGATGATGACGATGACGATGCGGATGTCGATGACGTCATCAGTGACGTCACTGATGACGTCCTCAGTGATGATGACGATGACGATGCGGATGCTGATGACGTCATCGTCATCATCACTAATGACGTCACTGATGACGTCATCGTCACGTGACTCCCAGGTCACGTGACCCCCAAGGTCACGTGACCCCCATCCCCGAGTCCACCTGACCACCCCAGTACCCTTCCCTCCTCCTCCTCAAGAGCTGCGCTCTAATTCGGCGTTACAGGGAGTTGTAAACGGCTTTCATTTTTTTATTACTGTTCTTCTCTTAGAAGCGAAAGGTTGTCATCAAAAATAGTTTTTGGTGTGAAAAGCACTGATTTTGGACATCAGGGTTATAATTGGGTGCCCTCCAATACCCATTTGAAATAAAATGCAAAAACAAATAATAAAAAACTCACCGCTTTAAAATAAAACTAAACAAACTTCGTTCTGTTCTCGCTGACGCCGCATTCAGATAGGCAGTTGAACCGTGTTCGCAAAGTGGTTACGAGCGCGATTGCTTCAAGAGCGGTTAGCGTTTGATGAAGAAAACGAGCGAATCGGCTCTGCCTTTGAGATTCAAATGCCAATCTGAATGTACATTAAAAGTCTTGGCCAATGTGCGTGCAACAGCACAGCACTCGCACCAAGAGGACTGAACTTGAATGATTCTTCTACGAAACTCAGATAATGCTAGTGTCACTATACTACATGTTGACTTGCGATGAACCGCAGCGTATGCGCCGTTAGCCATCGCAATAATTCCAGCTCTGTAAACGTAAGACATCACTACGTGGCCTGCGGCTCTTCACAACGCCCCACCCGGGGTGCACAAGACACTCACACTGCACTAGATTGGCCTCGATGGCTCCTAGCGCTATCTACGGTTTATTGTAAGGTAAAACGGAGTATTATCCCACCTTACAGAACGTGTGTCGTCTTTTTTTTTCAGAGCGCAGCTCTTAGCGCCCCTTTCCTCATACAGCGGTGTCGGCGTCGCCGTCGCCGTCGGCGTAACCGCGCGCTTTGCATTATGGGACGTCACAGACCTATACAACAATTCATTTCCCCACTAAATTTAGCGAAGAAACTGAACTAGTGTGTAGGTCTGTGATGTCCTATAATGCATGACTGCGCATTCAGTTTCCCTGCTAAATTTAGCGGGGAAACCGACTTTGTGTTTAAGTCACGTGTTATGAGGTCCTGTGAAATCATTTTCCCGCTAAATTCAGCAGGGAAACTGGATTGGTGTTAAGGTACGTGGCGTCAATTTTCCAGCTAAATTTAGCGGTGAAACTGTCACGTCAGGCCAAGGCTTCATAAGATGCGGCTTTCTAAAATTCGGAGCCACTAGGCAAAAATGTTTTACGTTGAAACAAACACCGCGCGCGTTGCATTATGGGGCTCTCTACGTACCCTCCTCGTCCTCCTTGGACCACCATCAAACAACAAAAAAATCATACGCAAACATTTAAAATATATAAATATTTAAAAATATAGATCACGAGCCCGCCCGAGGATTCCGTGCATCCGGTTGTTGTCCACGCAAGAAACTGCCCCTCTTGTACACCCCATTTCACCCAAACAAAAATCATAGGGGGACACCGATCTCGATTCGGAAGAGAAATAATAGAATCCGTAAAAATCAAGTCGGCGACAACAAACCTCTCTAGCCCATCCCTTTCACTATCGGAGAGAGAGATTCGCTTCCTGCGATGCTGGGGAGTCCCCCAGCCCCCGCGGCACTAGAGCTTAAAGGTTTGAAAACCAAAAACAACCCCGGAAAGCCGCTTTCTGTTCTTACATCTTCTCGCCTTCTGTTCTCGCTTGACCCTCTGGTCCGTCTTGCGTCTTCCCCAAGGAATTCCGATGAGCCCCCCCCCCCCCCCTTCCCCCGCTCTCCGCCGCGCCCCCGACGGCACGAAGCGACGCGAGGTGTCATCCACGAGAGAGGCAACACGGACCAGACTCTCGACCGCCCGCTGTGTTCGCCCCCACAGCGGTCTCCCTGTGTTTCTTACATCTCCCCTCATCCCCCTCCCCCCTTTCCCCATCGCCTCCCCAAGTCGAGCTCTGAGCGGCTAACCGCCCCAGTAAATCTGTCGTTGCAAGTCGAAAGCTGTGTCGTCTGCTTCGTCCCCTTGTGCGTTTCTTTCGTTTTAAGTCAATATTTCTTTCTTGAATTCTCTACCAAGGTATATCACAAAGTAAAGATACCTCAAGAGCTGCGCTCTAATTTCGCACTATAGAGAAGCGTAAACGTCTGTAATTGTTTTTCCTTCTAACTGCTTTCACTCCACGACAGAGGAATTGTTTTGTCGAAGAAAAGGTATTCTTGCTGATACTCGCCTCGAGTCGCATAGACGAAAAACCAAAGCGAAATCCTGACAATGCAACATTAAGATGAAACGGAGTACCATTGGGGAGCATAACACGTTTCCAATGGTAAAAGCTGGAACTCCTAATATTCTGGCATCTACCACCAAAAGAAATTGGGTAAACTAAAATAGAGCTCTATACTAGATTACGTGCATATTTTTAAAACAAACATGTATTGCGTTGTTAATCCAGTACTAAAACCGTGCTACAACGAAAATCAACAAAATATTCTTCTGCATTAAAACTTTCTTCAGGGCTCGATGCTATTGTTTAACTGTAAAGGCGTTGCATATATCAGGTGTTTTTTTGTTTTTTTTCGAAATGATCCAAATTCATGTGAAGTAAAACTGAACTAATAAACAGGAATGATCGCAACCACCTTTTTGCGTTTTTTTTTCTCGCATAAAATGACCAATGTTTATTAATACCTTTTCGGAGAAGATAGGCCTCCAAATATTCTCGGAGTTTCAGCCGAAATTTGCTTAGTTTCGGCTTCAGAACTTGTCTAATTTCAAACAAAACAAAAAAAAACTGCTTATATATCATTTCTCCTGCTCGTTGACCTTACATAAAGCAGATCTGAAATTAAAAGAGGGGTTTAGCAATGCAATGAATTTCGCGAGAAACAAAAGCCAGCGCCAACAGGCAACTGAACTTCCGCATGATGCATGAACTTTGAAATGACGTATTGTTTTAGGCAAAAATAGCCTGAAGTGAAAACACAAACAACAAAATATTTTGATATTAAAAAAAACAAAAACAGTAGGGAGGGTGATAGCCTCAGATATCCAGCGACGTTTCCCTGCTCCTTTGTTATTGTAAAAAAAAAAAAAAAATATATTTCCCTCCAAGTTGTTTCTAAAACTATAGAGAGAAACAGCCATTCTTTAATTTTACATTTTTTGTATCAATGGTGGACAACGCCTGAAAGCACTAACCGGAAATGCGTTCAGCGGTCGGACATCGACCGCCAAGCAAGGTGCGTGAACAAAATGTGCCACATACGGCATGTTTGAATCCGTCGGCGACGAGTCTTTTTTTTTTTTTTTTTAGAGCGCAGTTCTTAGGCGCCCGTTTCCGGCTTGAGCGGCGTCGCCGTCGGCGTAACCGCGCGTTGTATTATGGGAAGTTCCCATAATGACGTCACACGTGACGTCACACTTGCGCCACGAGGGTCACTAGGGTCACGAGTGACGTCACGAAGGTCACTCGTGAAGGTGACGGCTAAGGTCATGACCTTCACAGTGAAGTTCACGACCTTTACGACGCCTTCAGGAGTGACGTCGCTAGGTTCACTAGAGTCACGAGTGACGTGAAGAGGGAGGAGGGAGGGAGATGAGGAGAGAGGAGGATGCAGGGGGAGAGGGAGGACGAGGAGGAGGAGGGTGAGGAGGAGAACGAGAGGAGGAGAAGGAGAGGAGGAGGGAAGAGGAGGAGAGGAAGAGGGGTGGAGGGGGAGGACGGGCATTCCCAGCTCTCCGTACCCTCCCCTCCTCCTCCTCAAGAGCTGCGCTCTAATTCGGCATTAAAGAGAATTGTAAAAGTCTTTCATTTTTTTTGTTCACTCGTTCAGTCAATACTCCGTTTCGCTTTAATTCGGACCGGAGCCGACGCTAAGACACGATCCAGCTGTGGGGAAGAAAGAGCCAAGGCATCCGACCTGTTCGAATCCTAAAGCGTTCTCCCTCTCGAGGCGTGCGTAAAGCGCGCGCCCCGAGAACCTCGTCTTTTATTTATCTTGATTGTTGTTTCTGTTTAGATCTGTGTGACCACAGATATGCCCCCCTCTGGGAGGATTTATATGATGTTTTAAAAATCCTTCCAACTGACAGTGTTTCGTGGCCGGAGATTGTATGTCGGCGTAGTAGCCTCGAGATGAGCAGTCTTGAGTCGGTGGAGGGAAACGGCATCGTCTTTCCCGATGATGCGGAGGACGAACGTGTCCGTCCTTCTCTGTACCACGGGAAACGGTCCCTGATAGTAAGGACGTAGTGGCTTTCAGTGATGTTCTTGTCGGACGAACACGTGGGTGGCAGTCTTTAAGTCTTTCGTAACGTATGGTGTTTTGGTATTCCCGACTCTCGACTTTGAATTGGGCGGAGTTTTTCGAACACTTCTTTGAGGGTCTCGGCGTAAGCTCCGGGCTTTGTCGACAGTGGTTTGTCGGCCTCGAATAAATTTGATTGCAACCTCAGAGGAGTACCATAGACGAGCTCGGCGGTAGAACATCCGAGGTCTTCTTTAAGGGCCGCCCGGACGCCAAGGAGCACGATCGGCACTTGGGAAACCCACTCGTTAGTCTTTCCATGGGCCATCAATGCCGATTTCAGATGGCGATGAAAACGCTCCACAAGTCCGTTGGATTACGGGTGATAAGCGGTCGTCCGCAACTATGTCGTCCCAAGAATGCGGGTTAACTCTGTGAAGAGCGACGACTCAAATTGTCGTCCCCGGTCTGTGACTCTCGGAAGGGCATCCGAACCTGGAGACACACGTCGTGATAAAGGCGGTGGCGACTGTGGTTGCGGTACACTCTTAAAAAAAAGGAGTCCAAAGGGAGTCACTGCTTCCATGACTCGCTTCGCTGCCTCCATGACTCCCTTTGACACTTCACGACTCTCTTAGAGAGTCAATGATTCGTGTGACTCTGTTTTGACTCTTCCACTTCTAAACAGGAGTCAGAGGTCAGCAGCATTTGGCGCATAGTATTCGTTTTCTCATTTATTTTCCAGGTATTCAATGGCGAATAAATTTTGTGAATAGGACGTTCCACAAAGTAGCCATCAACACGTACACACGCAACTAACGCTACCCAATTTTTTTTTATTTCTAAAATTGTCACTTACATTTAGAGATTAGTGGGGGAATAAAAATACTACGAGTAAAGCACGAAAAGACTAGTAAATAATATAGCAATGCATAAAAACCAGATGTCACGAAAAAAAAACACAAGATATTAGATCAGTAATACTTTTGCAAGACAAGACACTTTCAACGGGTAGTTTTGGTTTGGCCGGGTTCTGGATCAGTCGTCTGCCATCGTCTCCACGCAGCCATTGTTCACGTCGTCGTCGTAAATCGTTCCACGCTTGCGTACTATGCAGTATTACCTTTTCTTTGATGGCTACTTATCAGACAAAACTAATAACGAAAAAATAAGATTTTGATGGCACAGTGGAGTGAGCGAAAAAAAAGCCCCGACGAAGTCAAGTGAACGCAGGTCGACGTACGCCGAACGCCTCGCAAGATCAATGCGTGCATTTGTTTGTAAGCTGGAGAACAGCCACTAAGACTAGTACCAAATTTTATAAAACCATTTCGTCGCCGTTCGCTATTTTCAATGAGGCTAACGCGGTACATGACGACCTTCGCTGTCCGAGAAGGCGTTCAGGCGCAAACATGCACCTCTTGCTACGGCGCTGTGACGAAAAT
>JABSTQ010003875.1:0-33535 GCA_013358835.2 Ixodes persulcatus
CCCCCCACCCCCCCCCCCTTCCCCTCGTTTTTCCTCTTCCGACGCCACCGGAATGTTAGAACGCTCCTCGACCTCAAGTTGTGTCAGCTTCTGTGCTTTTTGCTCGGCGTTTCTTTTGTCTCGGAAAATAAACCTCCAAAGCAATTATTACAAACTAAAAAAATTGCCAAGGCGCAGACGAGCTGGTGTTCTTGATCATGATGCAAAATCCCGAGACTGGGAATAAAATTCGAAAGAAATAGTTTAAGAAGAAAAAAAAGGGACAGGACAACGTCTCAAAATCAGCTGAGTTGAGTTTGAGACATTGTACTGGGCTGAGTTTTCAGCTGAGTTAAGTTTGAGACGTTGTCCTGAGCTGAGTTTAAGACATTGTCCTGTCCCCTTTTTTCTGTCTTCTTACACTTTTTCTTTCAAGTTTCATTCCCAGAGCTGAGCATGACACGTTGTCCTGTCCCCTTTTTTCTGTATTCTTATACTTTTTTTTTTCAAATTTCATTCCCAGTATCAGGATTTTGCATCATGTAGAAACTAAACTTACTATATGCCAGCGTCACTCGGGCGGCGTTCGAGCGGATTACTACCAGCGTGCAAGGGGGTAGGGAGGCAGTTTGACAGATCGCTTCAAGGTTTTTCTGAGCCTGAAACACTGCCTGCCCCTGGCCGTTTCGAACTGTAATCACTACTGCGTGATGCACGTTAAAGACCCCCCCCCCCAGGCTGGCGGTCACAGTTATTGATCTGCACACGTCACACTGCACTGGCAAATATTCCACCACATCCGGGACACTCGTCGTCTCATTTAATTGCCTGACCAACTTCGCGCAGTCTAAATATCACACCCGAACTTTTCTAAACCTGATTTTGTGAAAACCAGTGAGGCGTGAAAACGTTATTTGAAACTGAAACTGTGGCGGAACATGAAAACCGCGACCTCGAAATGTGCGCACTTGGACTTCAAAGAAATTGGAAACCTTAGAAGTTTTTTTTTCAAATTAGCCCTAAAAGAGAATCGAAACTTTCGAACTTTTCGACCTTTATGTAGTAAAAAATTCGAAATCTTTGAATTTCTCGAACTTTATGTCTATAAGAATTCGAAACGTACGAATGTTTCGAATTTCAGATTTAAATAAATTCGAAACATTCGAATCTCTCGAATTTCAAGTTAGGAAAGTTCGAAATTTTCGAATTTTCTCGAGCCTCAAGTAAAACAATATTCGAAATAATCAAACCCGAAATTTTAGAAACCGTGAAAGCTTCGAACCTTTCGAATTCGAAACTCCACAATTTTTGAAAGTCGCGAATTTTTCGAATTCGAATTTCCGTACAGTCGAAAATATCGAAACCTTTCGATTTCGAACATCAGTTCGGTTCGAAAATATCGAAACCTTTCGAATTCGAACCTAGGGTGGTTCGCGGCATCCCTAGATGCTACGAGCCATCACAACCAATCAAGGTCTTGCGAGTGTCACGTGATCTTGGAGAGGGGTCACAGTGGCGCGCATAAGGTTATTGCGGGCTACGTAGCTCGTAGCATTCGCTGCGTCGGGACGTAAGGTGAAACGGAGTATAGCGCCCTCTGTAGGATGCAGCTTGAACCCAGTACATCACATGTGTTGTCACCGGGTTGACATCACTTCATGTGAGCTCACTGGGTTCAATTCATGTGATGTCATCCCGGTGTGATGCAACCCGGTGACATCAATGTCCCCGAGTGGACACCCCATGGCTCGAACCGGTGACATCCGCATGTGATGTCACCGGGTTCGAGCTGTATCCGACAGAGGGCGCTAGGCGCTAAGCGATTGCAATTCCGGCGCGGCAAAGTGTGTTTGCGGGGCATTATTGCTGCTGCCACGTGACAAAGGTCATCTGATATTATTTGAGTGGCGCAAGCCCCCGCGATTGTCGCCGCGTGGGAAGTTAACCTACACCTGCTCGTGGTGCGCCTGCAGCTTGTACGTTGCAACATGGCGACGTGAGCGATCGAAAGCGTCGCAGTGGTCGGCCCACCACAATTGGCCGAATGCTGACTATGACTTCAGCAAAGGATGTCTGATCAACGGAAATCAGAGGAATGTAAGAACTTCAATTTCGACGGTGTTGGCAGAGTTGCTTCGAGAGCGCTACGATTTCAGGCTTCCACGATGCCAATTACAAACGCCATCGAACTTGTTGTCCACAAGGTAATGACTTAACGAAAGGTAACCAACGAGGGCGCCACCGAAACATCTCACCGCCACAACCTCCTAGAAGAGAAGGCCGTAGCGATCTTCTCGTGACGTCGTGAAGGAAGGCCATCGGGGGTGCGCGTTGAAGCGAAGGCAACGTGCGTGGATCGACCGTCGTAAGGCGCTTTTAGTCACATACGCGTGTCTTATTAGCTAAAATGAAAGCTGCACATAGTAAGGGGGTCTCGAAAATATTTTATTACACGGGCAAATATTTACACCGTGAATAATCGGTATGAAATGGTGCGAGGTAGGCGTAAAATGGAAAAGATTGTGTCACGCAATTATTGCTGTAGGAACGCATATTTTACACAAAAATACTTCGACAAAATGGCGAGACACGCAGTGATTGGACTCAGCAAAACAGATCACAGTCAAAAATTAGGTAGACGTAGTCAACGCGGACACGGCTAGACAAATGTCACTTACGATCATGTAAGCGACGTTATCGCGTGCAGACACTGAATTCTTGCATCGTACCCCGGCGACATGGCAAAAGTAAAGCAATTTCGATCGAATGACACTATGGGGTCGACAAATCAGCTTGCGACGCTCATATAATCACTCAAGACCGCGGAGCTGATTAAGTCCTATATCATTTAATGAAAATACTGTAAACGACTTAATTTTTGCGAGGATCTAATTTTCGCGGATTTCGCGAATCGCCTACAATTCGCGAAGAATAGGTCCCGCGAACAATTCCTGTATAATGTAAACACATTGGGAATCTATATTGAGATCCCCCCGCGTCGCGAAAATTAGAACCCGGAATTATTCTAAATTTCGGCTTTGACCAAAATCGCGAAATATAGAGCCCGCGAAAAATAAGTACTTACAGTATATTAACTTTTTCGTGTGGCAGGTGGTAATAAACATACTATTTACAGTCAATATATACAAAAGGTATTTATTACATGCACAGAGCTCGACACTGTTAGCGCGAAGAAGCGATAGCCGGTTTTCCCGTTTTTCCATGAACCAAGGATGTCGTCCAAGCTGTTATTGACACGGAAAGAGCTTTATTTATTCATTTACCCTAAGGGCCCTGTCGGGCATTACATAGGAGGGAATTCATACAAAAAGAACACGTTGACAGTAGTGATACACAGAAATATACAGAGAAAGCCGCGGCACACAAAAAAAGCAGTACATATAATCACAAAGTTCAATTGCTGCACTTCAATGGTAACATTGTACAAATACAAAAAGAAAACCAACGACACACTACAGAACTATGTTCTGTAGTGTATTGTTTTCTATAGTGCTATAATTTAGTTCTATATTGTAAGTTCTATAATGTAATAATTTAGTTCTATAATGTAAGCGATAAAATTTCGTGCTCGCTAATACCATCTAGGAGTAAAATGCGAAAATGCGACGATGTCGTGTTCGCGCTAACAGTGTCCCGATGTGTACAAAGGGGATTCGTCCCATCCTCTTGAGTAGTATCATCTGGAGTGGCGTGGAGGGGAAAGGAAAGGGGAAAGGGGTCAGTCATGCCTCGCCACCCCTGAAAGACGGAGAAAGTCTAGCAGAGAGTCGAGGATGTGCTTCCTATGCTGGTTTGCGAGGTCCGGAAGGGTCCACTCTTCATATGTTATGGGTCTTCGTGCCTGTGGGGGAATCTTCTTCCACGCTGCTTCGCGATACCGCGAACTTTCAGCGCAGTCCCACACGAGGTGGAACATGTCGCCGGGACACCGCAGTTTTCGCAGTTGGGGTCAATGCCTGGGTCGTTCGGGTCTATAGGCTTATAAAATCTAGCCTGCCAGATGGGCGTGATGGCCGTATTTGTTTGGAGCCGCATGATGCTCACCTCCTCCCACCGGTTGTATTCCGGCGGATCGGATAAGAATCTGGCGGAAGAAGTGAGATGAGCCTGAGTTTTCGGGCAAGCCGCTGCTCTTTTTTTATCTTGTCTGGGTCAGGTTGTATGTCAGGCCTTTCGTCTTGTTATTGAGGTGCGAGGTGGGGATCGTGGCCTTGTGAGGGCAGGGTACATGCGTTTAGCTGCGCCCTCGCGGCCTCGTTCGCCCTCAAGTTTCCCAGGATGCCTTCGTGGCCCGGAATTCAGTCTATAACCACGATGACGTAGGATTTTGATTTCTTAACAATGCTTCGTATTTGGAGCGCGATGTCATTCTGTGAGCGGCATAGTTTGCATTCACGGAGTGCTTCCTGCGAGTCTGTGTAATTAATTACATTGGGTCGTTGGGGATTGTCTCTGACTTCCTTGACGGCTTGCAGTATTGCCAACAGCTCTGCCGTCTTGGAGCTGCTCGTCTTGTACGTTTCCCCTCTCCATGTTTTGCCGCGGGTGGGTGAGCTCCATGCGATGCATGTGCGTCCAGCCTTATTTCTGGCCGCGTCGGTATAGAAGACATCAGTATTGCCTCCGAGTTGTTCAATTTTCTTTAGGTGTTCTTCACTCTGGTGCTGCCGCCTCTTCCCTTAGCGAAAAGTCGTTCAAAATCAGTATACTAAAAGTGCACTGAAGTATACTAAAAGTATACTTTCAGTGTGGTCGTCGTACTGATTGTATACTTTAAGTGTACTTAAAGTGTACCTCTAGTAAAAATGGTGGTGGACTGAAAGTATACTCGTCCGTACGAAACTAGTACATGGAGTAGAATCGTAGTGCCCGCGGTAAAAAGTAGTTCAAAATCAGTGTACTGAAAGTGCACTTAAGTATACTAAAGGTATACTTTGAGTGCTTGCGGTCGGCGTACTCAAATTGTAGTAACGGGTATATATATATTTATATATATAGTGCGAGTTTTAAGATCAACACATTAAAAACGCGATAGATATCCCGATGCCGTTTTCACAGGATATTGTAGCCTCGGCGGACATTAGATGAGTTAACAAACGTCACAGTACGTTGTCTAATTAACTTTTTTAATTTAAGTGTAATTGACCATGATGAATTTTCAATTTTAAAGGGGCTAAGAATAAACTCTCGCCCAACCGAAACAATTTGCGAAAAGGCGACGAGTTTTGGGTTATTCATAGCTCAAAGTCTGCCTTCCGTCTTCTGATCAAAAAACAGAGTGCTGGACAGAGCGCAGGATGTTATGCTTACGTACAGACTTGGAAGTAATCCGTTACAAGTAACGGGATTACTTGTAATTAATTACTTTTTGAGTAATTTTGTAATTAATCCGTTACTTTTTTACAAATGTAATTTCTAACGTAATTTCATTACTTTTTCAGTAGCGGATTACCACTAGTTACTCGTTACATTCTTTTGTTATCTCGATTTTGTTTTCAATATTTCAAGCATAATTGTAAAAATATGATTTTTTGAGCAGCGTCACCAAGTTGGGGCCGGGGGGGGGGGGCACATAGACTGAAGCCAAAAGCATGGTGACGGGATCTCGGCAAAGAAAAAAAAAGGTGGAAAGAAGGAAACAGAGGGGGGAGTTGACTCTGCTATCCCCTTAGCACGATAACAAGAGGAGAGCCCCAACAAAAGTAGACAAAGAAAGGAACGGGAGTTTTCACACAGCTTGAGATGTCTCTTAAGACAACCGAAGGGTCGCTTACACGATGCAAAAACGCGCGTTTCGGTCGCTTTTTTTCAGAAAGCCCCTTCTGAGCCTTGGGCACTTGATTCGGAGTGGGGCGAAAGAAGAAATAGAAGAGTAATGGCCCATAAAAATGTCACATGGCACAGATCTCCCAAACTGGAACTGTAGGGTGGTTCTGCCGCGTCTGCCGTTTCTTTTTGCTAAGATCATTATCGGGAAGCTTGTGCGATCCAGTCCCAGCCCGCGCTCAGAGTTCAGAAGCGGAAGGACGCGAATAAAGACATAAGCAACACCCTGAGAACAAGCTCGAAGTTCAACTAATGGCTTTCTTTCGCGTCTTTTTCTTTAAATAAAAACAGTAGCCACTACAACTTCGTGTGCACAGAGGACGGTGGGGAGTCAGCCACCTCTCCCTTTTTTGTTTGCTTGTTTGCGTTTTGTGCGGGGGGAGGAGTCGGAGTCGCTGTGAGTTTCGAATACGGGGCTTTACGGGACAAAAGGCCAGATGCGGTCCAGTTCTAAGAACAATTTTAGAACTCCAGTGCCTTCTGACGTTTTTACGTGACATTTTTCTTATATTTCCTTGTTACACGGCAAAGAAAGCATGTCGTGTCCTCCCGTGATGGAGACTCGAGGTTTCCAGCTTCTGGTCAAGTAGAGACAAACACCAGAGCCCTAGCTCAGCCTACAAGCGAACCTAGTGTCGTCTTGGAGAATGATACTCACAATAGTCACCACAGTCCGCTGATGAGTTTTCCTGCGAATTTTTTTTTTTTTTTCGTTCTCTTGCTTAGCGTTTTTTTTTAGCAAGAATCTCGCGTTTTCGTCCCTCTTAGTAGGGTGTAGCCCTTGTCAAATCCTGTCTTTTTCTTAAGATCTCTTTTTCTCCTCGTATTTGTGCAGAATGTTTTATCTATATTGTGAGGCAATGATGTGCCGGTTTAATGAGATGATCGGGGGGATTGTAGATGATGGTCAGTGCCGCAGCGCAGCCAGGCGAAGTCAGTCTGAATCGAATCGCGCGGGCACACACCGGCCGACACTTGAGAGCGCCACTGGCGCCACGTCGTCGTCTTTCCTAACAATTACCCTCCCGGTGAGGAAAGTGCCGGACCGCCGGCACTTGTGTTTATGGTGTTTGGCGATAGTAGGGCTTGATGCGTGCGACGTGCACTATGTCAGTTGATCTTGAACGCTGATCACGAGGGGCCGAAACTGGAGCAACTTCGTAGTTGGTGGACGAGAGGCATTGTAAGATCCTGAAGGGGCCTGTGAAGCGTTTTTGTAGTTTCTCGCTCTTACCCAGGAGATCGCAGAGGTGTCCAGAGAAGAACTTCGTCGCCTACTTGGTACGCGACATCAGTGTGGGTTTCGGCATGACGAAGGGTTTGATGTTGCTAGCGTCTGTAGTGTATGAATCCTGGACAGTTGTCTTGCTTCCTCTGCGCGGTAGAGAACTTCGTCGGTGTGATCGTCAGGTGCAGTGTCATCAACATAGGGCAAAACGGTATCCAAGGTTGAGAGTGGCTCTCTTGCGTATAAGAGGTAGAAAGGCGAGTATTCTGTGGTGGCTTGGCGGCTGGTGTTATAGGCGTACGTGACGTATGGAAGAATGACGTCCCAATTTTTGTGATCGTCTGCGACATACATGGAGATCATGTGAGCTAGAGTTCGATTGAAACGTTCGGTGAGGCCATTTGTTTGTGGATGATACGCACTCGTGATGTTGTGCACGGACTTAGTGAGACGGAGGAGTTCTTGAAGCAAGTGAGCTAAGAATGGAGTACCGCGGTCTGCGACTATGTATTGGGGGGCGCCGTGACGAAGCACGATGGAGTGCAGGAAGAAGGTAGCTACTTCGCAGGCTGTGGCGGCTGGCACGGGCTTTGTTTCGGCATAGCGTGTGAAATAGTCGACCCGCGACGATTACCCAGCGGTTTTTTGAGGTCGAGAGTGGAAATGGGCCAAGAAGAAGTCAATACCAATGCGTTCGAACGGGTGGTTAGGGTAAGTTAGGGGAGGGATGGGCCGCAGTGCTCCTGCCGGTTTCTTGTAGGCTTTTCTTGGTCTGGCATTGGTGACACGCGCGAACATATCGCGTGATGGTGCGTTGCATTCCGTTCCAGAAGTATTTTCCGCGAATTTTTGAAGTATGTTTTGGAGAACCCGAGGTGTCCGGCTGTCGGGTCGTCATGGTGGATTCGAATTAGTTCTTTCTGAAGATGACGTGGCACGACGAGCAGCCACGGTCGTCCTTGGGGATCATAGTTCCGTCTGTACAGAACACCTTCACGAAGGGTGAACAGGCGGGCGCGGCGCTCTGTACGATGGGTTGGAAACCGCAGGGTGCCGTGGATGGTGTCAATGATAGGTTTTAAGAAATCTTCGGATAGCTGTGCCGACCGTATGTCGACGTTGTCGAGGACTGCTGCTGGGTCTGCTGTGCCGATGCGTGCTGGGAGTATAGGGTCGGTGGGAAGTGGACATCGGGACAAACCGTCTGCGTCGAGATGGCGTTTACCTGATTTGTAGACAACCGTGAAAGTGTAATTTTGAAGCTTTTATGACCACCGTCCAAGACGGCCCATTGGATCTTTGAGGCTTGCTAGCCAGCAGAGGGCATGGTGGTCAGTCACAATGCGGAATGGTGAACCATATAGGTAGGGGCGGAACTTTGTAATGGCCCATATAGCTGCTAAACATTCTTTTTCAGTCGTTGAGAAATTTAGTTCAGAGCTAGTCAAAGTTCTACAGGCATATGCTATTACTCGCTGCTCATTTCGAATGTTCTGGGCCAAAACTGCTCCCACACCGTGACCGCTGGCGTCTGTTCTTATTTCTGTATCTGCGCCTTCGACGAAATGTCCAAGGATGGGGGCGGAGGTCAACGCTGTTTTTAAAGACTCGAACGAGTCCTGCTGCTCCTTGGTTCATTGAAAGCGCACACCGTTCCTTAGTAAATTGTTGAGAGGCTCCGCGATGTCAGAGAATCCACAAATAAAATTTCGAAAATAAGTGCATAATCCTAGGAAGACCCGGACATCTTTGACTTTCAGTGGTACAGGAAATTCTGCAACAGCTCGAAGTTTGTCGGGGTCTGGGCTGATTCCAGAAGCACTGACGAGGTGACCCAGTGCTTTGATTTGTGGGGCAGCAAACGTACATTTCTTGGAATTAAGTTGTAGACCGGCGGCTCGGAAACACTGCAGGACCATACGCAGCCGGTGTAGGTGCTCGTCGAAATTCGGGGCGAACACGACGACGTCGTCGAGGTAGCACAGACAAATGTTCCACGTAAGGCCGCGTAGTAGAGAGTCCATCATACGCTCAAAGGTGGCTGGAGCGTTGCAAAGTCCAAATGGCATCACATTAAAGTGATACAGACCAGTTAAAGTAGTGAATGCGGTTTTGGGCTTGTCATCACTGGTGACAGGAATTTGCCAGTAACCACTTCGGAGGTCCATGGAAGAGAAATATGAAGACCCTTGGAGCGTATCAAGAGTGTCATCAATTCTGGGCAGTGGATAAACATCCTTCTTTGTGACTTTGTTTAGTTTGCGGTAATCAATGCAGAAACGCCAAGAGCTGTCTTTCTTCTTAACAAGAACAACGGGAGAGGACCATGGACTAGAAGATGGTTCTATTACTTTCTTTTGGAGCATATCATCTATGTGTGTCTGAATTACTCGGCGTTCTGCTGGGGAAACTCTGTACGGTCGGCTTCGAACGGGTGATGAATCGCCAGTATTTATTCGGTGCTCTATAAAAGCGACGTTTGCGGCAACTTTCCGGGGTTAATGCCAAAAAGGGTTTCGTATTCTGCAAGAAGACGGGCTAATAAATTTCGTTGGGGCAGTGGTAAGCGGGGGTCGATCATTTTTTCCACGTGCTTGCTGAAATCGGGTGGTGTAGGGAGCGCATCGGAAGTGGTGGGGAGGAGACTGGCAAATTGGTGATGCACTGTTGATTGCATTGTAGCGACGCGACTTCCGGAAGGAACGATTCGGGGTTCGGAAGAACAGTTTGTTACCCATAACTGAAGTTTTCCACTCGTGAGTTTAGCAAGCGAATAAGGAATGATTAATCCCTGGGTCACGAGTTGCGTAGAGATGGGTTCAATGAGACCAGAAGTTGCTGCGGTGGGTAGGGTCGGTACGAGTGTGGCGACAGCGGCGGAGTACGGAGGCAGCAGTATGTCATTGTCGGCTGCCAGGGTGACGAGCAAACCATCGGCAGCAACCTCGGCAGTATCAGAAGAGTTGAGATGCAATTCACGGCTGGCACAGTCAATGAATGCTTCTGTTGAAGACAGAAAGTCCCATCCCAGAATGATGTCGGCGATACAGGTGGGAAGCACTATGAACATAACAACGTAACGGTTGTTACCAATTCGGATTGTAAGTGTGCAGTATCCGAGGGGCGGAACCAAATCGCCATTGCCCATGCGCATTAAGTGTCCTTGCAACGGCGGAGTAAGTACTGCGTGCAGACGACGGCGGATGTGTTCAGAAATGCAAGACTTCGCGGCTAATGTATCGACTAAGGCGGTGAAGTTGTGATTTCTAATTTCGAGTACAATCGATGTTGATCCTAAATGAGGAGAATTTGCGGATAGTGCTGAGTGTGCAGCCTGACCTCCAATGTAGCTGCAGGCCGCTTTATCTAGTTTGACTGTTGGGAAGGTCCGGGAGCGTTGGTGGTGAATGGCGATACAGAACGGCGTCGTGACGGGTACGGCGATGATGGGCGGCCACGGCGTGTCGGTGGGGAAGGTTCGGGGCTGTGAGAGGGACGGCGACTGACTGGTAATTGTTCATGACCGGCGGGAGTGGACGTGTGGCAACGTGAAGAAAATTCGTCAATGGCCGGAGTGCGATGAATAGCATGGTCGTCAGTATAGTCTGTGGAGTAGTATACACGGTTGGTCGGCGAGGTGCGAGCCGTGTTGTTAAGTCGACGGCGACAATATCGGAGGATATGTCCTGGTGTGTGACAATAATAACACACAGGTTGCTGATCTGGTGTTCGCCAGATGTTTGTCCTTGGTTGTGGTTGTGTCCATGGAGGGGTTGGTGCGGCATATGTTGCAGGGATGGACTGATAAGCGCAGATCGGAGTTGGGACGGGTGCTGCTGGTGCATAAGGAGAGGCTGCTGGCGTGACGTGCCCCAGAGCAGCGCGCAGTTCGCTTTGAATTGTGTCCTTTATGCCATGAACGTCAGCATTTGTTTGGTGTTCGTCACTAGATGGTTGTAGTTGTGTGACGAAGGTACGAAGCTCCTCGCGTAATATGGTGCGGATGAGCGAAGCAAGGTTTGTGTCGGGAGTTGTTCCCTGGGACACTTCTGGGAGTCGCTCGAATGGGTTTTTGGAGATCCGTGCACTATCAATCTCTTCGTATTGTCGGCATTCCGCTATCAAGCGCTCTGTTGTAGCAGGTGCTTTCGGAGCCACGACGGAGAAGAGCTCTTGCGAAATGCCCTTGAAGAAGTGGCGAATCTTCTCGTCTTCGGCCATTTCAGCATCAACTCGGCGGCACAGACGAAGGACGTCCTCAATGTACGCTGTTGATAATTCTGTGGGTCTTTGATAGCGGCGCAATAGTTGGTCGCGCGCTTGCTGCTTCCGGTGCTGGGGTTTGCCAAACACATCGGCGAATGCTGTTTTGAAGCCTTCCCAGGAACAGATGGTTTCTTCGTGATTGTCGAACCAGCGAAGTGCTGTGTTTTTGAGAAAAAAAAAACAACATTCGCGAGCTTAAAGCTGTCATCCCAGTGGTTGTAGTGGCTGACCCGTTCATAGTTTTTTAACCAATCGTCGACGTCGGCGTCCGGAGATCCGTCGAAGATCTGGGGGTCGCGCTGTCGATGTTTGACCACGGGCGCTGAGGTGTTCGTGGGACGGTTTAGCGTTGCCTGCTTCTTCTGGCATATTGACTTGCGCAAGTCTTCCGCTGCGTAGCTCCAGAATTGATAATTAACGGTCGGACGAGAGGCGGGAGAACGATAAGACCTCCACCAACCTGTGAGGCAATGATGTGCCGGTTTAATGAGATGATCGGGGGATTGTAGATGATGGTCAGTGCCGCAGCGCAGCCGGGGGAAGTCAGTCCGAATCGAATCGCGCGGGCACACACCGGCCGACACTTGAGCGCGCCACTGGCGCCACGTCGTCGTCTTTCCTAACAATATATACGTTTTTAGGTCGCGTCACCGGGGGGGGGGGGGGGGGGGGGGGGGGGGGTCACATAGACGGAAGTCAAACGCTCGTGACAGCATCTCAGCAAAGAAAAGAGAATGTGGGGAAAGGGCAAAATAGGTGGGGGTTAACACTGCTATCCCCCTAGCACGACAACAAGATGAGGTTCCCGGCACAAAGCATACGAAGACAGAAAACGGGAATTTCCGCAGAAAACAGGACAGCTAGAGAGGTTTCTTAAGAAAACAGAAGTGTCGCTTACACGATGCTAAAACGCTATGTTTCGTTCGCTTTTTTTGGGAAGAGGAAGTCTCCGTGCCCTGAGCACTGTCTTTGGGGTCGGGAGAAGGAAGACTAGAAGATTAATGGCCCATTATAATGTCACATGGCACCGATCTCTCAAACTGGAGCTGTGGGGTGGATTGGGCTTCGTCTGCAGTTTTTCTACTGCAAAGATTATTATCGGAAAGTTCATGCGATCCAGTCCCAGCCCGCGCATAGATTCTAGAACCGCAAGGACGGGAATGAAGACATACGCAACACCCTCAAAGCAAATTCAAAGTTAAACTAACAAGTTTCTTTTTTTTTATGAAAGGAGTAGTCACTGCGACTGTGTGTGCACCGAAGCCGGCGGGGCGTCAGCCTCCCCTCCATTGTTTGCTCATTTGTGTTTTGTGCGGGCGTCAGTCGGGGTCCTTCTGAGTTCCAAATAAAGCCGCGTTCACACTTGCGAAAAACTATCGTGTCGTTGACCGAATTTACTGAGCTGAAAAAGACGACGCCGTTCACCCTTTTTCCATCCATCACGTTCGCGCGGCTCCGGTCTCTCGTGGGTATTAGAGCAGACTAGAGCCACTCTATATGGCAGCGTAGCTGCCAGAGTAGCGACACGACGCAAAATTCTCTAGATGCACGACGTGAGAAGCGCCTATAGTGATCTCCATTTTGGGCCTGGGAGGTTGCCATGGTAACCGTACTGCTAGCGACGCCGGGCGGCAACCCTTATCTAGTTGATATCTCCATTCGTTAATTGAAAAGTGGTAAAAGACCTAAAAGACGCTTTGCATGGCGGTACGGCACGGGCCTCTGGAGGAGCGGTGCCTGTTTCTTCTGTGAAGTGAGACGATTTGCAGCCCGGGGACTGTCGGGCGACGAGAGCTGCTAAGTATCGTAGATTCACGAACAAGGCGAGTGGTTTTCCGCGCCGCCGGGATGGCGGCCGCTTCGTAGGGACGAACGTACAGTCCTTGTATACTTTCGGACTTCGCTCCTATGGAACGAAATCCGATTACGCCGGCCACGACAGGACGATTGCCTTGGGACATGACTGCTGCTCGACTGCCCCATAGTAAGCGAATTTACGCTTAGCACCATACTTCTTCAAGACCCAATCATTCATTCAAGATGAGATTATCTCACCGACTGGCGAGGAGCGACGTCGACGACGGTATCACCTCGTTTTGGGCGATGAACAGTCGAAGGACAGCACGGGGGTCTACAGAGGATTGTTAACGCCATCAAAAGAGACGAACGCCGGACATGAGGTGTTCTTGCCGACAGGCCAAGTGGTCGTCCGGAAGTTTACCGGCAAGCAAAAAGTCAATATTTTTATCTGGTGTAGCACGCATACCCGTGTTAAAGGGGCCATGAAATGATTTTTAACTTCTTCCTTAGCTTTAATCCTCAACTCAAAAGAAAACAGTGGAATCACGCGGTCGTGACATGCTAGGGCACCGGTGTGATGACCCCAAGCTTCCACCGTGCTTTTTAAGCACACCATAGAACTTGGCATTCGCAAGTGCACTCATGTGCACTCATTGGCCACGAACGCGAATTCAAATATTCGTCGACGAATTGATTGTTGACGAGCGCATACGTCCGAGTGACGCAGTTTTCGTGTCAAATGCGTGAGCTGGGGTCGGCTGACGTCATTTTGGCTTTTGTAGGCATTGCAAAGAGGATATTTATAACCATACACGCATGACGTTAGAAAGCACAAAACGGGCCCAGCTACAGAAAATAAATATTACACTCGTAAAAAATAATTGTCTGTAACTTGTTAATTCCAAAGACGAACACACCTCTGAGCATATAAGTATAATAGTATGTGTTGATGCATTGCTATAGAGCAGGTCATTTCATATACGTCATTTGAGCAAACACCAGCTTGTCACTTGAAAAAAAAAAACCAAAGAACACTGCGATCAAATGCAAGCTATTGCAACGAAAGCACGTTTATCAAAGTCTTCAGAACTGTCAATTCGTAAAATCGTCGATTAGTACATAAGGTTAAAGATCGCAGGCGCTTCCTCGCTTAAAGTTGCTGTGATTATTCGGTGACCCAGGGCTGAAACAACTTCTCCTAGGCCCTACACACGACGTATACCTTTCATTTCGATTCTCAGAAATTCCAACATTCAAAGGAAGCTAGAAAATGCGAAAATGTTATCCTAAAAGCTATATCGTAAAATCATTGATTAGTTCAAAACGTAAAGATCGCAGGAGCTTCCTCGCTAGAAGTTTCTGTGATTACGCGGTTACTTGGGGCAGAAACAACTTCCCCAAGGTCCAACATGCGACGCATACAATTCGCATCGATCCTAAGACATTCCAACGTTCAAACAAGGCTAGGAGTATGCGAAAATTGCATGCAAAAAGTCTTATCGATCCTGGAACACACCCAGGAATCCGAGCACCGCTACGGCGATATGACTGATGCTGTCGCACAGGTGCTAATATCCAGAGCGATCTTGCACAGAAAAGGTCTAAAGTCTCATTCTCTCAGATCTTGACGTTATACCTGTGTCAGAGAGCACGAAGAAGTCCGAAATCGTCGGCAAGCAGCGGCACATTACGACTACCGCGCACCGACCAAACTCGTATCCACCAGCTCTGGGCGCTGCCATCTTACCGGTGACATCACGGCTCTTGTGAGGTCACGGGACGAGTCGTCACTCGGTTGCTAAGGAAACCGAGCCAGCTCAGCTCGTTGCTATGGTACCACGTGTGACCAATCACGACGAGAGGCGGCACAGGGAAAAGCGTGGCGCTACTCTGGCAGCTACGCTGCCATATAGAGTGGCTCTAGAGCAGACTGCCCCGGGCTCGAGTGGTGTTCGAAAATATGCTCTACCATACTTTCTCTCGCAGTTAACGCTAACTCACGATGCCGGGAAAATGCCCTACATTATCTCAGCGATACGAGAAGGCAATAATAAAATAACGAACAAAAGGTGACAACGTGTGCACGTACCGCTCCCGACAATTTATTTCACAGATATTTGCGGGCACTGTCTTCGTTGCTAGATGTCTCTTGTCGAACAGGGTTGAATAATGTAGTCTCGATCAGCATTACTGCCGACACAACGATAACGGCGATACGGCGCCATTTGCACAACCTGGAAACTCCGACAACTCCGCCGGTGCCGGTGACAACCCCAAAAACTCGGGCGACTTGGCCAGGATGTGACGCCAGCAAGCGCCATTTCCTCCGCGCGATCCGATTGACCGCGACGGCGTGGAAACTTTTTCTGTGCCGGAAAGATCGGCCCCGGACCAATGGCTCCCGCGATCGAATATTCCGTCGCCGGCGAGAAGATTCCCCAACGCGACCTTAGTTTTTCCGGGGATTCGCCTGCGAATCAGCAAGTGTGAACGAGCCGTAAGGGGCTTTGGGAGACAAAAGGCCAGATGTCCAGTTTTAAAAACAATTTGAGAATGGACCTTTTTCACATACCGACGGCACCAGGCGGTGGCTGCACGAACTAAAAATCGAGGAAGTGAGCTACCTGCGCTACCAATCGATAATGGGAGCTACGCTACCAGTTTCTTCGCTCTCCGAGCAGCGGCGCGTGCCCAACGCGACTCTAAAGAGGGGGATCTGTGGCGTCCACCCAAACGTCATGTTTTTCTTTCCGTCCACTTTCTTTTTTTTGTGTAACACAATTATATATATGTTGCAATTACTTGTTCTGCTCGCTGATCCACAGCCTCCTTCCGAATTTCCTCGGTTTCTAGTGCCGACTTCCGCCGCTTGGCATCGAGTGCTCGCGCGTGCGCAGAACGCTTCTCGGAAAAGGTCCATTCCAGTGCCATCTGACATTTTTTACAGGCCATTCTTCCAATATTTTCTTGATACATGGCGAAGAAAGCATACCGTTTTCTTCCCGTGACGGCGGCTCGAGGTTTCCGACTATTTGGTCAAGTAGAAACGAACACCAGAGCCCCAGTTCAGTCTACAAGCGAGCCTAGTGTCGTCTTGGAGAATGATACTCACAATATTCACCATGCCCGCTAACGATTTTTCCACGAATACTTTCCGCTTCCCTCGCTTAGCGTTGTTTTGTGGAAAGAAGCTCGCGTTCTCGTCGTCTTAGTAGGGTTCCTTGTAATACACTCTAAAAAACGCACGTGCGTCTGCTTTCCCGCACAACACTCGGAGGGCCAATCACCACAACTTATGGAAGCAGCTCAGCGAATGACAATGCCGAAAAATATGTTTAGACCAAAAAACGCAGTCTGAGTTGTGACATTAAGCAATGCAAGCGTGACGTTTTGCATTGCTTAATGTCACAACTCAGACTGCATTTTTTGGTCTAAACATATGTTTCGGCATTGTCATTCGCTGAGCTGTTTTATAAGTTGCGGTGATTGGCCCTCCGAGTTTTCTGCGTGAAAGTAGACGCACAAACGTTTTTTAGAGTGTACCCTGTCCTCCCCTCAACCCTCTTATTCTCCTCGTACTTATGTAGACCATTTTTATCTAGATAAACATTTTTTTTTTATTTTCTACTGGTAAATAGTTTCTACTGAGATTATCTGTAGCTCGTTGAGCTAGAGGGCGAAAGGTTCGCGAAAGGTTACAAAACGCGAAAGGTTCCAGCAGTAAGCATTCAGCATGTGTCTTCCACTGTCACCATGGCCGTCATTGGATCCCTTGTTCAAATTTTAAGGCACGCGGGGAACTGCGAATTTAGAGTTTCCATGACTACCCTGCCTTCCCGAACGAAAGGTGCTTTCACCTGCCAAGTCTACGAATTCAATTTTACGAAAACATGTAAACGTAAGCGTTTATTTAAAATTATTTCTTCGTGAACACCAGTGTTTGAAAGAATTCCAGAATTTATTATGGTCGCGGTAATTTGGCGATTGCATCACAGTTTTACACTCGCAGCATTACATTTTTGCTTTCGCTCATGTGTATCGGCTGACATGCGATGTAAAGTACGCTTCGAACAGTTTCTCAGGAAATTTACGCAAATTGTGTTTTCGTAAAAGGATATTATTATAGGCAGCTCCTTATGCTATTCTTAAGAATGCCATAAGTAGTGCGATTGTGGCCTGCAAGCACGATTCAATAAAATATTTAAAGGGGCGGTGGAACGATATTCAATTGGAATGTTTTTCACTTTACACGAGCTTACTGGCACTAGTGGGACTCAAGGTTACTCGCACGCAACGCCACTGGCCAAGAAACTCCTTTGTTGCGGTGTAATTTCAGAGACCAAAGCGATCATTTTCATTCAATCTCTCCTTTGCAAAATTTGATGACGTAAAGTGGGGATTGCAGTACACCCATATGACGATATTTGAATGCTGTTCATTGACTGGACCCGAGCATCGCGGGGGCACTCGATTTGGGCTCGTGATAATTGATAGCTCGAGAAGCATTCGGGTAGTGGCCCGTGTCCAATCGCTGCAACGATGACAATAGCCGAGCCATAACAATGTCTGGAACTCAGCACGTGTCCTGTGCTTTGCCAACCCCAGCGCGTGGCTATGATCAACATTGGCGGCATATAATCAGCTCCAGATCATGTAGCCGCTTGTTCTGGCTGCGCGTTAAGTGGGTGAACGCTGCTCGTTTTTCTTTAATTTTTTTCTGAGACTTCTATTGCGTGGGGTGAAAAACGAACGGGTGTTTCATAGGTCATTAACGTCAGGGATTCGTTCTAAGCGGTATTTGCCCAAAGTATAAAAATTGTTGCATCGTCCCTTTAATATTCTAAAACGTACTAGCCCCCAACCGTTCATAAAAGCGGCTGTGGGCTTAAATAAACTGTGTGTAAATTCGTTTATTGAAGAGACCATGAAAAGATTTTTGTTCGAACAATAATAACTATATACTGCTTAGTGGGACAAAGCAGCCTAGCACACGAGCTGCTATACACACGATTTCTGCTGTGCAATCTAAAGGACCAAGAGCAAGGTAAATGTTGGTTTTCACTACTTCGCGAAGAATTTTTTTTTTTTTTATCGCAATGATTTGCCCAGTGATCACGCACGTAAGCCAGAATTAACTATCGAATTTGATACGAGCACGAGTCACACAAATTGAGCTCGGTAAACATAAAGTTATCCTTGAATATTTGGGTTCACGTTCGGGGCCAAATGCCGCCATGACCGAAATCAAAGTACAAACGTTCGTGGACAGGTCGAACTGTCACGCCCCTGTTGATCCCCTTCACGTGTGAGGAAGACAAACATAAATTAGTTGCTCTCTACAGATAAAAACAATGTATTTTATCGGCACATACAAGAATGCTAAGTGCAAATCACCCGTTTGCATGTCTTTTTTGAAGTAATAGATTAAAGCAGTGGTTCTCAAATGGGGTCCGCGAAGCTCTACCTCATCTATCAAGCCCGGCAATAAAAGTCATCTTATTTACAGATCGAGAAGAAATTTTTGAATTTTCAGGCGAGTTTTCTTGTGTGTATGTCAGTAAGAGAAGTCTACTTCACACAAGCCTTAGTTATATCCATTTTTATATCATTATTGTGTTTAATCTATACCTTTTCTCTCCCCTCATCACAAACGGGGTCCTCCATCATCTCCGTCGATCTGCATGGGGTCCGCGAAACATCGATGGTTGAGAACCACTGGATTAAAGTAACGAAGTAATTAATCGATTACATTTTACAGCCAGTAATTTGAAACGGTCTTTCGTTATTTTTACGGTCAAGTAATTAAGATTGTAATTGTAATTAATAACTTTTCACATGTAATGGGCACGTCTGGTTGCAACGCTTCGTACGAAGCACAGATGTCCTGGTGACTTGCGGTCGTATCTGGAAGCAAGCGCACGTAAGTATCGGTAAGTAGAGCCTGGTTCAGACAGTTGCGTTTGACTGACTGTGTTTGACTGTGTTGCTTCTGCGAGAAACCAGGACATCCCTGCTGCCTATATCGCGTGCCAAAATGATTCCTTGAATTGGATTCCACGCTTCATACGAAGCACAGATGTGCCGGTGACTCGCTTTCGGTTCTCGACGCATCGCAGTCAAACGCACTCCAATGCAAGTGTCTGAACCGGCCTGAAGAGGACGGTGCTGTATGAACTAGTGCGAACCAGCTTGGACAGTCTCATATCCGTCGATTAAAGCAAAATGAATCTCTTTTGAGGCACTATAGCGTTTGGCCAATCATATAAAGCCTATTACAACGACGCTGTTGGTCGTAAACGTCGCCAATAAATGGTGCTCCCACTGTACGAGCGTTCACGCAGCCAAGGCGCTATCAAGGTCTATAAGGTCGTGCTTTGAGTCAATAGAAAGTTTTAGAGTAGGAACCAACGCTTTAGAGCTCCCAAACAGCATGCACTGAGTATGAGGAGAACATCTACACGTGCGCAGTTGGACGCCCCAAGCCGTTTTGGTGACCCAAAGCGTTGGGGCCACCCATTCTAAAACCATCCTGATGTTCCCCAAGAGATTAGATGCTACCGAGCTCAGTTTGTATAGAAAGATTTCGCATGACGTCAATCCGCTTCGTTAATCCGCTATTTTGTTGTTAGATGTCGGCCTAATAAAACTTGAAAGCTTTAGTGCACCGTGCTTTTGAACGTGACTTGCGTATCTTTGGAGTGCTCGCCATTGCCACGCTCCACCAGCCAGCTCATAACGACAAAGTGGTGGATGAAATTACATCAGTGAAAACACACCATACCGATGACGCAGTTGTCGTGTCTCATTCGTAATTTGAATTTGTCCGTGACTCTCCTGAAGCCGTTTCGATTTGGGCGAATCAAAACAGTCAAACAGGCTTCTCAAAAAAAAAAAAAAAAGAACAACAGCGAAGAGTAGAGGGCTTTCAGATGTGTGAGTTTTACGTAAATCACTATTTTTTCTCCTTATTCTCGTGTGCATTATCTCCATAGTCGCTCGAAAAAATCAAGGGAGGTAGGGCGTGTCTTTCGGACGCTCGGCCTACAGCGCGTGCAATGCCTTCAGCCGTGCTTTGGCTGCGTGACCGCGTTCGAGGTGCACGCGACTCCGAAGCGTTGTCGGGAGGAAACTCGCATCCGAGGCAGGAGAACTGAAGCTCTTTATTGCGGTTCTCACCTTTTCCGGTACTACTGCGTACCACTATATACGCAATGCATGCTGTTAGATAAAGTTGAGCCCGATATCGTTTCACTGTCCTTTTAAAGGGATACTGAACCAAACATTTCAGTGTCCGTAATAAGTAGAGCACGATCTTTCCACGAGCAAGAAGCTGCCGGTGTGCGCGAGTACGCGCCACGAAATTGACGTCATAGTCCTCCATTCGCGCTTAAGATGACAGTAAAAGGTATGGGCTCCGGACAAAAGGAGAAAAAAGACAGGCTTTTCATCTCCAGAAGTGAAAGCTACGTGCTTGTTTGACCAATCAATCGCCTAAATTTTACACCAGACCCCACTCTGAAGGTGAAAATCCCGTCTTTATTCTTTTTTTTTCCGGAGCCCACACATTTTATACCCGTGCCACACGGGCAACTCGAATGCCATTTATAACGAATGACATTCGTGTGATCAACGAATCGGCTCGCGATCTGTCGCGCGTGAACCGCCCTACGCTCGGAGTGTCGCGCGCTGATTGGCCGATCGTTTAAATGTCCTTCATTGTAAATGGCATTCGAGTTGCCCGTGTGGCAGGGGTATTACTCTCATCTTAAGCGTGAATGGAGGACTATGACGTCAATTTCGTTGCATGTGCTCGCGCACACCAGCGGCTGTTGGCTCGAGGAAAGATTGTACGCCACTTATTATGGACACTGAAATGTTTGGTTCAGCATCCCTCTAAAGGGCAGTGCAACGATTTTCGGGCTTTGTCCAATTAACTGCGGGAATTAATTTGTGTCACCCATAGAACGAAGACAAGAAAACCATAAGTTTTATGCGCAATAGTTTTTATTTTTATTTTTAATTAGACAAATCGAAAGACGGTGTGCCACGGGGGTGACGGTGAGTGTAGCAGCGGAGGGTGTCAGGTTTTGTTGACTTGCGCGTGTCCCCTAGTGACGTGTCACCGTAGTTCCCGTAACCGCCACACGCGGCTGCAGATCGACAAATAATAGAGAGTTTTAGAATAGGGGACCCCAAAGCTTGGGGGCCCCAAAGAAATAGGGGCTCACCACTGCGCATGCGCAGAACCCAAACTCTGTTTGGGGGTTTGGGTTGGCGTTTGGGCCCCCAATTGCTTGGGGCCGGGTTGCGTCGGCAAACATGGCGGCGCCCTTTCCGCTCGCTTCGGAGCGAATTCGTCATGGTCGCTGCAGTATTAGGCAATTTCATTGCTAATGAATAGTGCAACCGGCTTTCGCTTTGCTTTATCTCGCTCAAATCACAAAGAATGAACGGTGGGCTCGCCGCATATTAAAGATTGTCCCCGAGTCTGGCCGTTCCTAAGCCTAAAGAGACGCGGTAATCGTTGACATGGCAACGTATGGCTACTCCGTGGCTCCGAGTGGATTTCGTTCGTGGCACAATACCTGCAGCTTGAAAACAAGTATTTCAAGGCTTCAAAGTCGCTCCAGCTCAGATCTCAATAGTGCAGCTGCTCGCAGAGTATGCGCGCTCGCGTTCGTCTCAGTCTCGGCATTGTTGAAGGCCTAAATCTTCGGCTGCAGATGGTCAAAGCGCACACAAACACCCAAACAATTCCAGAACGAGCCATACCTAAAACAGCGCGCAAGCACAGGAGGAAGAAAATAGAACACAGGAAAGAGCGCTGACTTCCAACTTATGTATTGTGAAAGAAAGAGAAAGAGGAAGCTTCAGACATGAAGCCCACGCGCACCCAAAAGGTAAAAAGAAGAAAGAATAAAAACAGTTACATTACAAAGTTGCAGTAGAAAAGGAAAAAAACTGACATTATAAGGTCACGACGAAGAAAAGATGAGAAAAAAGAAGAAAGAAAAACAACAACGTGGGCTTCATGTCTGAAGCTTCCTCTTTTTCTTTCTTTCACAATACATAAGTTAAGAGTCAGCACCCCTTCCTGTGTTCTGTTGTCTTCCTCCTGTGCTTGTCCGCTGTTTTAGGTATGTCTTCTAAGTACCAGCTAGCTCAACTCTCTATATGTTACTACGAGAACAAGCGCCAAATTAGAGCGCTACGAATTGGATTGTTTTGGCTACACCCGAAGCGGGATGGCCGAACGAGTCGAGGCCGATCAAAGGCCAGAAGAAAATGGCGGAAGAGAAGGCCCCCGCGCGCGTTCGCTTCTCGATCGACGATGACATTTATGTGCTAAGCGAAGTGTGCGCCACTAACCCATTCCAGGATTCCAGGAGATGGACTTCAATGGACCTTTTGTAATAATACGTGGTGCGCATGCGCGGAGTATTTCATGCGCTTGGGTTCGAGAGTATCTAGTTCCAAACAATCCGCCATCTTGCATTTCTCGCCTTTGAGCGGTTTCGTTGTGTCGACCTCGGGGCGGAAGATTACGCACGATGGGGACAAAGGTGAGCTTGGGGGAGCCGTATCTAGGTCACATCGCCTCAATGGGTGAACAGGATGTAGCTGACGTTTTGGGTGTGGAACGGGTGGGAGAGGCCTTGGGCGCGCGTTGTTTTCCAGTCACCTAGTCTCGAACCGATTCGCGTGTCTAGGTGGCAGCACATATTCGCCAAGAGGTCCATTGCTGAAAGGGTCTCCGAAGCAATCGGAAGAAATTTCTCCACGCGGGCCATCCGCGACCGGGTCGACCTGCTGCTGGCACAGTTTAATACGAAACACAGATTTCCCGGTGACTTTTGGTAACGTAACAAAAAAAAAAACGAGTCTGTGTGAACAAGTCTTTAGCCACGAAGTAGCAATACGTTACCATGTCAACAGTTACGACGTATGTTTAGGCTTAGGAACGGCCAGAATCAGGTACGATCTTTAAAATGGGGCGAGCCCACCGCTTATTCTTTTCGACTTGGGCGAGATAAAGCAAAACGAAAGCCGGTTGCACCATTCATTGGCAATGAAATTGGGTAATGCTGGAGCGACCATGACGAATTTGCTCCGAAGCGAGCGGAAAGGGCGCCGCCATGTTTGCCGGCGCAATTCGGCCCCAAGCAATTTGGGGGCCCCACGCTATTTTTCGAATTTCACGTTGGGGGCGCGCGACAACCCAAGACCCTGGGTTCTGCGCGTGCGCAGTGCTAAGCCCCAATTTCTTTGGGGCCCCAAAGCTTTGGGACCCCCTATTATATAACTCTTTATAACTGTCGTGCTGCTTCAGCTACAGGATGGGCTAAAAGCAAGCTACGCTCACCAGCGTCGTGCCTGTGACCGGGGAATGTCCCATCGAATTCGCAGGTAATTCCATTGGCGCACATGATAGCCTGCTATTTGAGGGCAGGCACTCTCTTGTGACCAAAGAAGGAAATCTTCTGATTCAGAGACGGTCGGCAGATGGGTCTTGCTGTGCCGTTCGAACTGGTGTTACCCTCCCTATTATTTGTACCGCAAGCCACAATAAAGTATCGTTTCAGCACAAATGCTTTCCGTTTTAATAACTTTTCACTGTTAAGAAGTTCGTTCCTTGTCCACAATGGCGCTTCATGCGAAAAAGGCGAGCGTGCCGCGTTGCGTCGTCACAAACCCTATTCTATAAGCACGCTGCGTGAGGTGTCGTTGCGTTGGGTACCCCAAAGCGTTGGGTTCCCCAAAGCGTTGGGGCCCCCTATTCTAAAACTCTCTAATTACTTGTTTTCCTTTGCGTTTACGCAACCGAATAGCAGTTTTTTTTTAGGAGGCAAGGTGAAGCGGCTTTTTTCTGCAACTTTTTTTCCGCATTGAAATTGTTGCATTGCCCCTTTAACAAAGCGAAAAACGCGTGACTTTTATTTCCGATGAGAATAATTATATCATCCTTCCTCCGATGCGTGTGATCTGCATATTAATAACACCTAGCGTCATCACTAAAACATATTCCAAACTGAACATATCTGGAATATCATTCAAGCCGGGCACGTATGTAGGTATACGCTCGTCTCATCATTAAGCGAAACTGACGCGAGCGCACTACTTCTTGCATCAGCTGCGACCGTGAAAGTCAATTGGACCCGCAGTTCGTTAGGCGAACTACTCCCATTCTCCAGCGTCGGGCGTGGTCCGAAGGGCAGCGTTAACGGTCGCGCAACGACGTGTAGTCCCTGACGCAACAAGCGTGCGGGGCGCCGACTGCAGCGAGATCATCTCGGCGGTAACAAAACAGGCGGACGGTCATCGGTATTCCGCCGTAGTCTGCGTCTGGAGGCTTTGTTCGCACCGTTGTCTGTTAGGCGCGTCGCCGTTAGAACACGAACTGGAAGGACGAATACTAATGTTGAACATTTTCTTCTTTTCTTTTTGCGCAAGGGGTTCGGGAGCCCACATTGAAGCCCGGGCCGCGTTTTACGCGATGCGTTGCTCGGACGACGACGGTCAAATGTAATGTTTGTATGCAGGGCGGAGAGCGTTGCGACGTAAAAAAAAAAAAAAAAATCTGAAACAAAATGTACCATTGCGGATATCTGGAGGAAGCAGAATATCTTACTTCATGTCCATATTCTATAGGGAGTATTGACTGGACGCCATATTTGTGGGTGCTGTTTAGAGCGCATGCTCAGAACGAGCTCACATCAATAGGCTGCTAAGACCGCCACTCTTGATAGTGCGGAATGCACGTTGCGAAAGAACTGTGGAAGCTCGCCATCAGCACGCGCTCAGCATTCGCGCACGCAGCTATGGCTGCCAGTGAATACACCCTATAGGGAGTATTCACTGGACGCCATATTTCAGGGCGATGTTCAGCGCGCATGCTCAGAACAAGCTCACGTTAATAGGCTGCTAAGACCAGCAATTTCGATAGTGTGGAATGCATGTTGAAAAAGAACTAGAAGCTCGCCTTCAGCGCTTGCTCATTAGCCGCGCACACAGCTATGGCGACCAGTGAATAGCACCTATATTAAATTGGCTCAAGGGCTTAAAATAAGAGGTACCTACAATTGAAGTTAAACTGACGTCTGCCTTCACTACACCCGTTCACGACCGCTTCTTAATTCATAAACAATAACCACGTGTGAAAGCACATGACGCAGAAGCAGAAGTCTTCCCAATTTACATAGGGAGCGCACATACATCATAGGTTATACCGTATTTACTCGAGTAATAGCAGCACTGTTTATGACGAAAGCCTGAGGGTTTCCTGTCCCGCGGAGCACGCAGACAGCATGATTCCAGCTGTTTACAGGACAGAGATAACGTCTTCGTGCCAAGATACCATCTGTGAGGATTGCATTTGTATGGAGAATCGTGGACTCGATCTGGCTAGTCGCTATGTTATTTATGCGCAACGCAATGATTGGCTGTATATGTGTTCTGTGGAGAAGTAGACGCAAGGGCCTAGTTAATAAATAGTGCGGCTATTACTCGAGTAAATACGGTATATCATAATTGAATATAAAGTCCGTTTCCTTCGATCAAAAGCATATAGGAGGAAGATTTAGTTTCCAAAAAAAGAGGAGTATAACTAAGAAGTTTGACTACACAAAATAAACGCAGGACGCAAAAGGGTCTGACATTACAAAAGCAAATTGGGTTGTGTGTATGTTTATGCAGCCTAGAACCTGGTCTGCCTCAACAGACGACGAGTCTCCAGCTGTACATGAGAAATTTAGCCAGCGCAGTATAACTGCTACACTCTAAAAAAAGGTATCTTCTTACACCCCTTGTCACATATACGACACCCAAGAACTTCAGTTCGACATACAGCGCGCTGTACGTCGAACTGGCTGCCCCAACATTTCCGAGAGGGTTGAAGACGGTGCGATATAACATATTAAACAGCTAAAATACGTATCGAAGTCTACAGAAATAAAACACAAAGGTTTTGCAGTTGAGCAAAGAAAACCACGATAACTTTATTTACAGTCATTCACACTTACGTTAACTATTTCAATAAGATGTACAACTCGGCTACCAAGCCGCTCGTGAAATTTGGTAGCGTCAGTAAAACGTCACTGCACGGTACATCCAACTGAAGTTTTTGGGTGTCGTATTTGTGACAAGGGGTGTAAGAATATACCCTTTTTTTTTAGAGTGTAGCCTCGTGGATCAGGCAGTAGTGATACACGACCGCACGCCGGTACGATGCTCATCCAGATCGAAACGGGCAGGGGTGGGGATGGAACCCGATCTGACATTACCATTGAATAGGATTCTGCCCTTTTCTTCTAAATAATGAAGACGACATGGAAGAGTACACTCAATAGTACGGTAAGTGTTTCTTGTTTCAATTAAATAAATAAATATTTATTTAAGAGTGAAGAGACGAGAATAACCATGTTATCGAATATTGACAATGTATTACACCGCACTTTTCTGCAAGCCATTACGCGTCAGTAAACTTTCGCAACCTATTTTAAGCGGCGGGTTTTCCCGAGGTAAACTAAGACCCTCTTTTGAGCTTCCCCAACATAACGTAACAAACTGGATAGTTCGCAATCAGTACAAAACATATCTGTGTGGCCCTTCTGAAAACGATCGTTATCTCGAGCCACTACCTGATATAATTATTACCGCCTTCCGTTAATTTTCCCTTGCTAATCGCGGCTTTTGCAATATGTTTTTTTGGGGGGAGAGGGGGGGGGAGGGGGCGCCCTGGCGCTTATCAAAATGGCTCTTATCTGGATGATCGTCGAAGAACAGCAGTACGGGGCTTGTTCCGCGACGCGTAAGTAATTCTTGTTTTGCTATTCACAAGCAGTAGTAGAGCCTCACTTTATTTTTTTTTTCAACTTCAGGAAGGTGTAGGCAGGTACCTTTACTGAGAAGCCGATCATACAGGAGCAGAGAGCGCGACTCGCACACCGCGGTACCGCAATCGCTGAAAGTTGCAAATAATTCAGGGGCGAGAGTATCACTAGAAGCCGAAGACTCATGGTAATTTATATCCAATCGAAATATTATTAGAGAAGCGTAATGAAGGTGATTTAGAGCAGGAACATAACTGACACCGATAACTGCTGGAGATAACGTAATCTTGAAATTCTCTACTTAAGAGACGATACTTCGATATTCGTTTCACCTCAAGTCCGAGCGCTACCAACGCTACGAGCGAATGTGGTCGAATCGAGCTTTTCGGAAAGCATTCTTCGTGCTTCTACGCGTGTATTACCGCCAACCTATCCAATCAAACGCAAAGAAACGCGTCGTGACATTGCGTTTTTAGTCTGTGCGCCGGTGCTCGTGTTTCAACGGCAGGTCCCAACCAGCTCTAGTTTACATTAAATCCGGCCACAGCCAACGCTACAATCTGATGGGGCCGATCAAGCAACGCCAAAAGTGCGTCGCCATAGCGAGCGGCTTCTCTGTCTGCTTTCTATCACCGGTTAAACCAAACACGCATAAGTGCGTGAAACTGCGCTGCATCTTTAAGCATGTACTATTTGAGCGTGTTGGTGCTTTTTAAAAATTTAGAAAGTGGAGACACATAAGGGACGATACAGACAGGACAAACCTGTCTGTATCGTACCTTATGTGTCTCCACTTTCTAAATCTTTAAGCCACCGCGTTCGCAACCGCTTCGCGATTGCGGTTCCAACCCAAGTGTGAATGAGGCATATATTGTGAAACGGAGTATAGCTCTTGGCCCCTCCCGGACTTACGAGGAAACGGAGTATACAAGTTCGTCCGCTCATTGCGCGCCTCATGCGTTTGTTTACCCCCTAAAATACGCCCACGTGCTTCTGTTTCGCCCCCCCCCCCCCCCCCCCCCGGACCTCAACCAACGACGGTGCCCGTTTAACTGCCTCACTATCGCGCGTTCCCTGCGCCTTCTCTATGTTGCCCTTTGTTTGTTGGGAAGCGTCAGCAAACGTAATTTGGAACACTTGACCGCCGTATATAGACCCTTCCGATAATCGTTTTCCGCGGGGCTGCTATCTCTGTCTACTGCGCTGTGAAAGGCGCTGTCAAAGCTACTGATGCGAGCGCGTGGGTTCGTCTATGGTTTCCTTTGCGCGGGAATGCGTGAAAATGATCTGCGAGATCAAACCCCATTCTCGCGGCAGCAGCTTTGATTGCGTTGTCCACTAAGTGTGAAACAGAGATATAGTAGAAATCAAATGTCACGTGGAAAGAATACGCCTCAGGGAAACAAGATATTGCTGTGAATGCCGTTAACTACTTCTCAGCCTTCAAAGTTAAGCAGACAAAATATTGGCAGCGACCTTTACCCTTAAAGTCCTATAATTCAACAAATGCGTTATAAGGAATTCATGAGGAAATAGGTGAGGGAATTGGTGTTTCACAAGAGGTATATGTTCCCCCTGAATTTTGCGGAGAAACCGAATGTTTGTGTAGGTCACGTAATGTCAGGTCACGTGACGTCGATTTCCCCCGCTAAATTTAGCGGCTAGCTGAGTTGGTGTATAAGTCACGCGACGTCACTTTCCCACTAAATTTAGCAGGGAAACTGAATTGATGTTTTGGCCACAAGACGTGAATTTTCCCGCTAAATTTGGCGGGGAAACTGAGTTGACGTGTAGGTTACGTATCGTCAATTTCCCCGAATGTATAGGCCACGTGAGATAGGTCATTTCACGTGACTCCTCTTTCCCGTCAAAGTTAGGGAGGAAACTGAATTGGTGTAAAGGTGACGTGACGTCAATTTGCCTGCTAAATTGAGCGGGGAAACTGAATCGGTCTGTATGTCCCGTGATGTCAGGTCACGTCACATCAATTTTCCCACTAAATTTAGCTGAGAAACGAAATTGGTGTGTAGGTCTCGTGATATTAAGTTCCCCGCTAAATTTAGCGGGAAATGCACGGACAACATTTTGGGATTGGGTGGTAGCGTTAAAATGCATTTGATGTTTTAAAACGAATTAGAACAAAGGAACATTGCTATAATCAACTTTCTTCGTACCTTTAAAACCCCTCAAAAAGAAAAAAAAGAAGACGAATCTGAAAAAACGAAAACAAAAAAATAAGCTCCAGGTAGCATTAAGATAAATTGGTTAGATTGACACAACGTCAACACCCGATTTTTCTTTCCATTATCTTCAGCGCCATATTAAAGCGCACTTTATCTCTCTTTCTTTCTCTCTCCCTTTCCCTTCAGCGCTATTTTTCGAAACCTTAATTAAAACAAGCCACGTGCGCGTTGCTTTGAAAGCTATAGATAATTAAAAGCTTCCCATTGTAGCATAAAGCATTCCTTTACGCTGGCCACACAAAAATATCTAAATAAAGTGTGATTCACCAAGTCTGGATTGCGTGACACCAATCGTCCGTCGTAATTAACTCGGGTTTCTCAGATTCAACAATAGCACACAAAAAAAGTGATGTAGCTCTTTGAAGAGGAACCGAGACCCGACATTCGCTTTATTGCTTCACCTTTACTTTTTTTTTTTTTTTTTGCAAACGCCTTGGAATTTTAATAACAATTCAATCTTTAAGCACTTTTATGAACGGTATCGAAAATGGTCAGAAATTAAGGAAAACTTGGGGGAAAGTGTTTGATCTGAAGGACCCGTTATTCCGATTTTATTTTGTGCGCTAAATTTATTCACCCGTTTTTTTTTTATTGCTCTAGTTTTGATTTTAATGAAAGTTCAAGTAACTCGAGCTTTTGATTAGTTCAAGTGATTACTTAGTTTTTTTTCTCCCGACAAGAGCCCTTTCCTAAGGTCAATGTTTTGCCGTTGCGGGAAAGTTTGAATGTTCAAGTTAACCCTCGGCACCTCACGAATCCAACGCACAAAGCAAGATAAAATAACCCGGTACTGCACATCGCTTGGGTGTACTTGGGCACGTGCGTTTCTCTGGAGGTCAATATTAAACGCCGTGTTGAACAAAGAATACATTTTAAACCACGAGTGTCGAATGCGCTTCATAACGATGGCGTACAAATTTGAGAACACCTGCAAGAAACTATACTGACTATTGAGTTATTGTATAATTTACAAAATCGTTATCAATATAAAATTAAAAGAAACTCACCTGCCCCTTTTTTGTTTTCCTTTTCTTTTTTGCCTAGTTTGTTGAAATGTTAACTTAGATCATCAGCGTCGAAACATGAGTTCTGCTCTGAACATTTGCAAATGAAATATGAAGCTCTATGATCGCGCTCGGAGAGGAAGTAAGCGCGTAAACCTTCTTAAATTTATAAATCCTGAAAACCCCAGGAAGTGGGGCCTATATACTTGTGAACTTGCTGACTCCCATTCATAGAGTTTAAAAAAGTGCCTTAAACGTTTTGCTACCGAACCATAGATTAACATTACTAAAGTTAAAAAAGGGGAAAAACAGAAAGAGGCGTTTTGAGGTTTCCAGGACAGGTAGCCACGTTTTTTAAGCGTCGAGTGTTTACTTCTGATATTCTAGCAAGTACATTTTTGACCCGATGAGTAATCACTTTTAATCACTGTACACGTAATTCTTTTATCACTGAATCCGACACTTGCTTAGGTGGCAACTACAGCAACACCAAGGAATTATGAGTTCGACTGATTCTGAGGTCTGCTTCTATACTGGCATCATCATCATCATCATCATCATCATCATCATCATCATTTCTGTTCCTTGAGGGCCCGTGGTGTTTTATAAAGGGGGTGGCAAAAAAACAAAAAGTAGACCAGTAAACAAAAATATAATACTGTAAGACAGTTAGCTTAGTTACATAGAGAGAGGGTAATGGATTCAACAAATTTAGTACTATCATTTATAGACGCGATGTTATGAGGTAGTGAGTTACAATACTTATAGCCAAGCGTAGTGGACGAACTCCGGACCGGTGTGCGGTCGCGTCGTCCTGTACTACAGCGCTATGCACGTTAAACGCAGTAGGTTAGCAGTCGTGCTGCACATGTCCAATTCCGAGAGAAAGATAACGAGATAGAGAAAACAAAAAAGAGAGAAAGAGAGAGAAAAAAAAAGATATAAAAACTTCTTAAAAAGAAAGACTACAACATACTGCCACGCGCGTCGGAGAGTCAGAGCGAAAGCGCAAGCAGGACGCCAGATATTCGTTTTAATACATAATTAGTTGCAGTATTTTAGACCTCCATTTAATAAATAAAAAATGCACGTTGTATTCATCTTGTCACGGTTCTCCTTTACAATCCTAAATCATGGACGTGCAAAAGTGCAACAAAAATATCTCTGAAAGGATCAGTGCTTGCAAGTAGGATTGTGCGAATAGTGGTTCGAATCGAATAGCGCAGCGTCATCCATAGCTTCTTCACTGCTGGAAGAGCCGGCCGTCTTGAATTTCCCTTGCGTTGTCAAGGCTATGAATGACGCAGTGCTATTCGATTTGAACCACTCTTCGCACAACCCTACTTGCAAGCATCAGAATCCACTAAAGATATAAGAAGCCCCTTTCGGAGCGTCACGTAGACGCAAAACCAAGAAAGCACTCCTCATCACGTGATTGCGTACTTCGCTGTACCAAGACACTCGCTTTTTTTTAGAGCGCAGCTCTTAGGCGCCCGTTTCCGGCTTGAGCGGCGTCGGCGTCGCCGTCGCCGTCGCCGTCAGCGTAACCACGCCTAACCCTCGTGAGGGTTACGAGGGTTACGAGGGTTACTCTCACGAGGGTTACGAGGGTAACCCTCGTGATCCTCGTTAAGGTAATAACCCTCGTAACCCTCGTAACCCTCACGAGGGTTACGAGGGTTACTGTCACGAGGGTTACGAGGGTTACCCTCACGAGGGTCACGAGGGTTACCCTCACAAGGGTTACTAGGGTTATGAGAGTTACCCTCACGAGGGTCACGAGGGTTACCCTCACGAGGGTCATGAGGGTTACCCCCTGAGGTCGCGTGACCCCCTGAGGTCACGTGACCTCAGGGAGTTACCTATCCCTCAGTACTCTACCATCCTATCCCTCAGTACCCTTCCATCCTCCTCCTCAAGAGCTGCGCTCCAATCTTTCGTTACAGGGAGTTGTAAACGGCTTTCATTTTCTAGAGCGCAGGTCTTAGGCGCCCGTTTCCGGCTTGAGCGGCGTCGGCGTCGACGTCGCCATCGCCGTAACCGCGCGGTGCATTATGGGACGCGTGACGTCACTGATGACATCATCGGTGACGTCATCAGTGATGACACCAGCATCGTCATCGTCATCGTCACTGATGGCGTCATCAGTGACGTCACTGGTGACGTCATCGGCATCCGCATCGTCACTGATGACGTCATCGGCATCCGCATCGTCATCGTCACGTGACCCCCATGAGGTCACGTGACCCCCGTGAGGTCACGTGACCCTCGTGAGGCGACGGCGACGCCGCTCCGAGGGAGGAGTAGCAGACAGGTTGAGGAGGTGAAGAGGAGGGAGGAAGGATATACCTTCCCCTCAGTACCCTTTCTTCCTCCTCCTCAAGAGCTGCGCTCTAATTCGGCGTTACAGGGAGTTGTAAATGGCTTTCATTTTTTTGTAATTATCACTACGTCAGGTTCGTGCTTTAAAAATACGGCTTCAGGTTCAGCCCTCTTGTTTAACACACTTCTCGCGCTCAAATGTACGACAGTGAACGCATCAGGGGAAGCTCTGGCTTTCACGTGACCGTGTCGGCCCTAGCTTCCCCCCTTGTTCCCGACTGCCCCGGCACAGCCGTCGAGTGCTAGGCTCTGGGTCCCAGTAAAATCTTTTACCATCAACAGTCACCTTGTCATAAACCAGGTGAATTTCGGCACCTCGATTTTTTCCTTGCACGTGGCCTGCCGGAGGAGATTCCGGATGTTCTCAATTTGTTTAGAAAAGACTTCACTCACTGAAATAGTTGTACCTTTAACCTGTTACAGTTGCGGAGGATTTTCATTTTGTGATTGTGGTCGTAGAAACGCACAATAACAGTCGGAGAGCGGGATAAATTTTCGCCAAGGCGGTGCATTCGTTCTATGCTTTTTGTTGCACATTAACTCTGGTAAATACATTGTCCTGAACAGAATGGAAAAGATTTGTTGCATTTTCACCCTCCGTCGTATTTAATCTGTAAATTATGAGAATGTTTCGTCGTGAGCGATTTTCTCGGCCATCAATTTTCTGCATCATAATGTGGACTGTTTGCGTGAGTTCCTGGACCAAAGACTGCACTTCGGCTGTGCTTTTCATAATATATATAATAATATATAATATATAATAAATTTATAATATACAGGCTCCAATGACCGTGGAGCGTTATGAAGTCTCTTTTACGTTCTTTTTATTTTTAGCTAGGCAATCTAATCTGTTGCACACACACACAAACAAGATCCGCGGTGTATTTGTTTACATTATTTATACACCTAAAAAACACGATGCGTCTGTGGTTTGATCAGCTTTTGTCGGCGAACAAA
>JABSTQ010003876.1:0-72226 GCA_013358835.2 Ixodes persulcatus
TTGAACCACGCATAGATCAAATATTAAGCTCCAAAATTTTGTTCCACTATCTCTTTAAGTGCAGGTCACAAGATATATTCTAGGTTTTTTGATTGGCCAGATTTGTCTCTTGAAACTGCCTACTCTATTACAGTGGCATAACAATGTGTCAATAAGATATTCTGATAAAATCCAGTCAATGTACTCAGTTTCACATCACATTGTACTGAATTATCTGCCATGAGCCACTGAAGCGAAATCATTGCATTTGATTCCTGGTTGTGCGAGGCAAAATTCAAGGGGCACACATGAAGTGCTGAGGTGGCTAAATTCGCTCACAGCATCCGTTTAACCTCGAAGGGTTCGCATTTTAACATAATAAATGCCCACAGTCGAGGCACACTCCTTGTACTACTAATTGCTGCTATCACAGGTGGCACAAACTATCTCACTGGAATGGCGCCCTATTGAAAATCGCTCTGAGGAGGACTTTAAAAGTTTTTGAAGGGTGTGAAGGGGACTTCAGGAATTCCTGAGATGTTTGAAGGGGGCACCGATATTTCCTGGTGAGTTCGCTGGCCCCGTCAGAGGGTCTCCTGAAATGTCTGAAGTGCCCTTTACAATGCCTTGAAATGTCTGAAAGCCTGTCACGAACTTTTCTAATAGGGTCGGGAAAACCTTCAGGCTTCTTGAGATGTCTGTGGGCCACGGCTTATGTGGAGAAAACACATTTCGCAGATTTAGAGCATAGCTACGTATTGTTCGCGAAGGGGAAAAATAACTATTTGGAAAATGTCGATCGTATGTGTGTACGGTCAGATTTTTATTACTGCTCTTCTACCAAACTCGACTGGGCTCCTAGACTCGTCTGTCAATGGCCGGGTGTTCGGTCGCCAAGGGGGCCAATGGGGGCGATCGCCCCATGTGAAGAATTGACGAGGCACGGGCCGAGTGTTGTTGGTCGACCGGCATTTTGAGGCGAACAAGCTTTCATTGTTGCACGAATAATAATAAAAAAGGGCAAGCCGAGAGCAGCGCGTTGCCCAAGAACAGGGACGCGGGAGAGATTGCGAGGGGGAAGCGGCAGCAACTCGTCCCGGGAACCGGTTCCTCCGTGGGGAACGGTCCGCAAAAAGGAGAAAATAAACAGAACCATTTTGCTTTTCACCAGAGTCGGACCTCCTCTCTTTTTCGTCGTCGTCAAAAACACGAACAGGCATCTCAAATTGTCTCCCCCCTCTTTTACAACGCCTACACACACACACACTGTGCTTCTCTCCGACCGGCAGTGGGGAGAGGGTGCAGAACCGCCAGGGCCGGGCAACACCGTTCTCTAGTGGTCAGAGGGAGGGAGTGGTGTGAGGAAGCCAGGAGGTCGCTATAGCCATTTTCTTTCCCCTCGTGGGTGGTTTCCTTCTTACCTCCGTGGATATCTGGAACGGATCGGTTTCCCCCAGAAAGCTGAGCATGGCATTGAGGGCTCGCCTCTTGGTTTGTTTTGATCCGTGTAGTTTTTCTTTTTTTTGGTTCCGCAGGTGAACCCCAGTTTGGCGTTGGCCGCCTTCAACACCACTCGAGCGCCATCGTGTTCAGCGCATTCAAGGATATGGTGGCCGGTGTCGGCCTACTCGCCGCAAGCCTGGCAGTCGGGATCAGCGTCCCACCGCATGTAGTGCCTGCGCTTCGGGATCATGGCACTGTGGGTCCTGAGACGGTGGATGACGGCCGCTGTCCCGCCTTGTTCCTTGCGCCTCTTCGTCCGTCCGGCTTCAGAAGCATCCAGCGAGCGAAAAATACGCCGAAGACGCAACCCCGACGGCATCATGGACGAAACCGTGACTGTGCTCAGGATTTCTCAACGGTGACGGGTGTTGCTTGCGAGTTCGCGGTTTTCGCTAAACGTGCTTACTGAGACTGTGTATGTGTCCGTGAGGTGCACCTGCTCGGTTTTATTAGCTAAACTACCGTACATCAGGAATTTACCCAGCGGCGTTGTGAGTACCTTGACAGATATTTTTCGTTGTTATAAAGAAGTCAGTGGTTACTATTTTGATATGATCTCTTTCGCCTACAGCTACTTGCGCCCGGGTTTGAACAAGCGTTGGTTTTTATCACTTTTTTGAGTTTTAATATGAATGTAAAACTCAATGTCCGCAATAAATTTCCAATAACGTTTTGAACTGAATTTTTGTTTATGGTTCACAGTCATTTGAGCGTCTAAAAGATTGACGGGCTAAGGGGTTTGGGCTGGAGGGTCTGACGGGTTGAAGGGCTGTGGGTCTGGAGGGTTCTGCGGGGTATACCTGAAGGGTATTTCTGTAGGGTATTTTTGATGGGTTTTGAAGGCCTGTGAGGTCTCATAATCCTTCAAGGCTGATGGGCCCTTTATAATTATTTTCAATAGGGTGGAATAGATCTTGAGCTGTTATGTATACCTTTCTGGCTTTTATGCAAGGCATTAGATGCATCCGTGTTAAGAGCCATTGCACATACAGCAACCACACTTAGGAGTCTTAGATATCCCAGTACTCCCCAACATGAATAAAATAGCGCAAAACAACAAGGAAGGAAGGACGAGGTAGACAGGAAGGGCGCTAACTGACAACTGACGTTTAATACAGTCTATAAAGAAGGAGAAGAAAGAAGTTGATGATGTTATTGCTTACAAGAAAGAAGAGTACACCCTCAAAGTTGTTATACGTAAACATTTTAAAATAAAATGTATGAAAAAGGTGAGTTGCTGATGATATCTTCGAGTGAAAAAAATAGTAAAAAAATATTCCTTACTATTATCCTGGGGCACAAGCTCTCGTGCGCCAAGGACAGCTGCGAACGCTATGCGCTCGCGCTTCTAGCCTTCGCTGCGGTACAACATAAGGTGAAACGGAGTATAGCACCCTTTCTGTCTACCTCGTCCTTCTTTCCTTGTTGTTTTGCGCTATTTTATTCATGATGGACAACCAAGTAGCCCGCCAGCTCATCTTAGTGCTCCCCAAACCTAATGTTGCCCAGAGATGGTCCATTTTTTCGTTGTTTGTGCTACTCCTTGGCCTACGAGTCAAACCACGTGGTGAAGTTTGGGTACCCGATGATGACCTAGCCTGGGGAAGATATTCCAGCTGCTGCAATGACCAATTTAGCTTTGATTTGCCAACAACAATATTTCGGTAACTGGTTTGTGGTGTTAGGTTTAGAGAGTATGTACTGTACCTGTTTCATCTAGTCTGTCATCAGTTACCTGCGTCTGCTGTAAAGGAAGGCCTCTTTTTTTTGTGCGAAAGACTTCGATTTTAGGATTTGCCTTAATTTCCAACCTTTGCTTCAGACGTCGCCCTGCAGTCTATTCCATCGCAGTGTGCCCCAGTATATCAACAGAGCGCTGCAGTGTGCGTTTTTGATAATCATGCCTATGAGGCAGAGGGCCCTCTGGAAGCTGTAGTACTGTGTTTCTAAAGTTGAAGTCTGGGCGAGTTGGTATGACATATTTAAAAGGTTAAAACAGCGCAAAAAACAACGGACAGGGTAAAGAAGGACACAGACAGAGCGCTGACTCACAACTAAATTTTATTGAACGCAACGGTGCAATATTTATACGCACCATTGAGAACAAAAAAAGAAGAAAATCAGTCTAAAAAACACACAAAATAAAAGCACAAAAAACGAAGTATCGCATCTAAAAAGACATAAAAAGGACACGCGCTAAAACCAAGCTAATCAAGCGGCCAGAAAATTAATCTCCTTCCTAGATCAGGCAACAGAAGGGCTGCTGACACACATGACACCCAATCTTTCTATTTCTAGAGCCTCCAGAATTTCACGTGTCAGCTGGTCCCGGTGACGTTTAACGACCTCGCACTGTTGGAACTGAGGCTGGCAGCTGCAGTCACGGTAATGTATGCCAAGGTGACCGGAAACCGTCGAAGTGACGTTGTAAGCATGTTCCCTTAGCCTGTCATTGAGACAGCGACCTGTCTGGCCAACATAACGCCTGCCGCAAGACAGAGGGAGGGAATACACAACTCCCTCTGCGCAGGTGACGTAACGATTGCGATGCTTCGTAGTGCAGGCAATCGCCTCCCTATCAGAGGGATTAACGGCTCTGCACAACCTTGAAAGCTTGTCAGGAGCGGTGAACAACACGTCCACATCACATCTGCCTGCGATACGTTTGAGGTTATGGGCCACGCCGTGCAAATACGGAATGACGGCAAATTTCCTTCTTTCCCGTCCTTTTCTACTGCTGGAAGGAATATCGCTCGTCTCAGGTCAAGTTTTGGTTTCTTTTAGCAGTGACTCAGCAACAGCTGTCAACACCTGCGAGGGGAACCCAGCGACAGTGAGGCGTTCAGTTTGCTTATCGAAGCTAGGTTGAACTTTGTGAAAGCAAGACCTTCGCAAAGCATGTGTGTAGCAAGTCTTCGCGATTGCACGTTTTACAATTTTTGAATGCGCGGACTCAAAGGGCAGAAGAGGCTTGCCGGCCCGAGGTTCATAAGCCCAGCATACATGCTCCGGGCATATTGTTAAAGTTAAATCCAAAACTCTTATACATCCGACTCAGGTACTTCATGAGTTAAAACAAGTGTTCTCAATGGTGCGTATATAGTATATTGCACCGTCGCGTTCAATAAACTTTAGTTGTGAGTCAGCGCTCTGCCTGTGTCCTTCTTTAACCTGTCCCTTGTTTTTTGCGCTGTTTTAACCTTTTAACTGTGTTTCTGCCTGGCATGATGAATAAACTTTTATTCAGCGAGCATCAGGTGCAGATGTTAGGGCACCCGCCCGGTGGAGGGCATCCTTAGTCCGGGATACCCTGGCTGCGGCTGGCTATTCGGGCCCTCGTCACCAGGTCTTGCTGGATCCCAGGGTCCGGGCTGGTCAGACAGGCCATCCACTGCTCGTAGGATGGGGTGGGTTTGGGAGTGAGGTCCGGGGTTCGTTGGCATTCCCATACCTGATGGTAAAGGTTGCCGGGAGAAGGACAAAAATTACAGGTGGCGGGGTATTGAGTGGGATAGATGGCGTGAAGAAGGGTGCTGTGGGGATATGTATTGGTCTGCAGTCTTCGGAGGGTGGTGGCTTCATCTCTTGATAGTCTTGGGTGCGGTGCTGGGTATTTTCTTCGGTTGTGACGGTAGTGGGCAAGTATGTCGGCATACTTGATGAGCAGGTCGGTCGTGGGGGCAACAAGTGAGGTTGTTCCCTCTTGGGTAATGGCCCGGTGTGTATGCGCACGGGCAGCGGCATGTGCCGCCTCATTACCTTCGAGGTATTCGTGTCCGGGTACCCAGACGAGGTGTACTTCGGGGAGCCGGGGAATGGTCTTGAGGATGCGAAGCGCTGTTTTGGAGATGCGTCCCCGTAGGTAATTGCGACAGGCTGCCTGGGAGTCTGTGAGTACTGTAATTATATCGTCGCCTGTCGTTGCGGCTAGGGCAATGGCGATTTCCTCGGCGGCTTCTGTAGATGTTGTGCGGACTGTGAGGACTGCCTGGCATGGATTTTCGACCTTCAGTACTTCGTTAAATATCGTCGCACATTTGTTTGTTTCAAGAGACTTGTAGGTCTCAGACATTCCAAGCTGGGCTTCATGGGTACAAGGCTGCTGACCAGCCTAAATTAAAATAAAAAAAGTTTTTACTATTTTATTTTTCCCCACACATGCTGCTAAAAGAAAGCTTTTTTTGGCGCTGGTGTCCCGTCAAGGAATGTATTCTTATTTATGTGAACATTATTTGTACTTTCTTGAACAGATATACTCCTTAAGGTAAAAAAACCGTGCAAGGTTTTTTGTTTTGATTATTTAATTTACAAATATAGATTAACCCAAGTCACCAGGCTCGATCTAAACTGGACCGTAAAATCATCGCCTGCACGATGCAATCAATGCCTGCACGATGCAATCTACGCGGCGTCCTGTCTAGTTCTTCCCTAGTTTTCGTCCTTGTTGTTTTGGCGTATTCCACCATGATGCAATTTATACTTTTCATCAAAGGTGTATTTCACAGGTCTCTTTTTTTCTTGTAAAATAACAAAGCGTAGCTCTCTTTCTGTAAAAATAGTGCCAAGAAACTTGCCAGGGACTACGGTGGGCGCCTCGAATTGATAGATGGCGCTACCTCCTTATCGCAACGGCTTTCGACCACCGTCATTTATTAAAATGAACATAATCTTTTTGAAATCTATCTTTGGTTAAAAAATAAATGTGGACAATAAAATCAAAACTTAAAAGTAAAACAAAAAAGCGCGTCTGCATAGCGACGGCGCTTTTGCTACCAACGGAGTTCGTCCGCGTGTCGTCTGCTTTTTGTCTCTGGTCAGCTGCACCCGTATACCGTGGTAGGTCTCTTGGCCCTATTTTTTACAGAAATACACCTGTGAATTACACATTTGACGAAAAGTTTAGATTGCTACGTGCAGGCGTCGATATTTACGGTCCATTTTAGATCGAGCCTGGTGACTTGGGTCATCCCATATACCAGTAATGTGTTTAGCATATATATTCCTGAAGGTCAAAAACCCATGCCAGGTTGTTTTTTTTAATTAAAAATATACTAGTCATTTTACTGCCTCATATTTTATGATTGGGAGCTTTTTTACTGGGGGGTGATTTCATTTGAATTCGACCAAACTTGTCGGGGGGGGGGGTCTATAGATTTAATCGTAAAGAATATATATGATACCCGAATCCTTGTGATGAAAGAAACTGCCTTTGAAAAAAATTAGAATTGTATAGTTTGAGAGAAAAAAAATCTGAGGCGCTGCAGGGTAGAACATGTCAAATTCCCAATTTGATTTTCTCTCGACTTTAGCCGCCATTTACAAAATATCGAATTCTTGCAGAATTATTATATTTATTACGCAATATTTACGCAGACTTGGCTATTTTTAGAGGTAAATTTTTGTCTTCTGTTATTTTAAGTTAATTTTCTAAAAAATCTCAAACATGCAACCTAGAGCAAGTGTGACGCAACTTCGGACAGCTATATAAAACGAACGGTAGGGCGCAATGACGTGAGACAGATATCTGTGCGTAGCTATCAATGTAAGCTATCGATTGACATGTATTTTCTGGCTATTGTATTTACCGTGTTGTTTTTATTCTGCCACAAATATAGACAAAAATGAAAAATATGCAAATTTTGAAGTCAATTTTCTCAAAAAAGCCATTTTTTATTTCGTTCATACTTTTTTAATTGATTGCCCAGATTCTGCTTAATAACCGGGTATAAATATTGCTTGACCTTTTTTTGTTGTAGTTTTAGGACAACCAGTTGAATAAGTCATTTTTATCGCGTAATACCAACCTCCGGCTCCGGTATGCGGGCTTCACCGCAACATTGATAATTGGCTCAGCACTATCAGATTTCACTGACAACCACTTTACCTCGTTGCATTCCTAGTAATATACTTTTTAGAAAAAAAGAAATGTCACAAACAAATGACAGAAGGCAAGTGGCGTAGGCAATTTTTTTTTTCTCTTTCAAACTTTTTTAATTGATTTCCCGTGTGTTGCTTACCAGCTGGGTATGCACGTTTTCTGGCGCTTTTCTTTATGTTTGTTTTTACATCGAAAGAAAGAACCATGTTCGTTACATCAGTTGCAACTGGTCCAGTTGTTAGGTGAGGTATAGGTTCAGTAACCTCTTCGCGAGCGCCAGCAAAAGGCTGCGATTCTTATCATGAAGATTACCATGCGACTCTTAGTTGACCTCGGCGTGCGCCGTTGCAAGAGGGTTATACTAATCTTGTTAGAGTGGAACTCGCGTCGTCACAGGCTGTCGCAATGCATCACAGCGAAGTGGAACTGTGTGAAGCAGTCCTTGTCCTTCTCCCAATAAATTTATGGGCGGAAGCTTGAGACTCTTTGGTGCCCGAAGTTTCTGTAGCTCGGCTGGGTCAAGTTTGTCAAAAGGAGAAAACAAATGCAGTAAACACTAGACATTATCACGCCGGTCGATGGAGTCGTAACTGTATACATACAGCTTTTGCGGATACTTATTTGTTTCAAGGGTGGCAAGTTATCACCAGTACAAACATGGCCACAGTGTCGGCAAGAGCATCAGAACAAAAAGGAAGGTTTGGTTGGCTTATCATTTTGTGTCTTCGTTGCAGCGCTTTTCTCCGGAACTAATGTTTGTAGTCCTCTTTGAGCCCCTGGTGCTATGGTCTGTCTGTTTCTCTTATCCATTATTTATTTTTACTTGTAAGCGAATAACACGCACCATGACATTTCTGGCGTCCTTAGGTTGATTCGCTAATCAGTGTCTATATTTGACAAACTCATCTAGTATAAGAGAATAAAAAAAATATAAGAAGAGGGCTTGCAGCAATGAATTTGTATAAGAGAACTGCGGAACTGCGTCGAAAGCAGAAAGCCGGAACCTCCCGAGGAATGAACGCGTTATTTTGAACTCAGTCATGGCTGCAGTTTTCAGCTTTAAAAGAAAGAGTTGCGCGGACTACTTCGAGAGACATAAGCGAAGGGTATACCGCAACCGACGTTTTCGTTATGTCACCGATCTCAACGTAGACGCCTTGAAGATGATCCTGCCTCCATCGAAAGCCGCGGCTCTTGCGTTGGATGACGTGCTCTGCCAGAACTGCTTCCAGTACACCGGTGAGAAGCTTTCATCATCTGTCAGTGATCCATGCTCGAGCTCTCCAGCAAGCTGCATCGAAGAGCACGAAGTAGTGGAAGGTATTAACGAAGAGATTTCTGCTGCTGGGCTTGAAACAACTCCTTTGCGCATGTTTTCTACAGTAAACCCGAAAAGCCGTCAGGCATATGCTGAAAGAAAACAGCGGGAGATTGAAGGATCACAAAGCCGACAGTTACGAAAAAAGTTGGCGACTGCATATACCTTGGAGCCAAGTGGGTCAAGTTCTCGCAGTGATCAACCATGCCTCGGCTGCGACGGGTGGTGGGCAAACATCAGAGAGGCCTTTGTGAAGGCGGCATCTTACCAGGAGAGATGTCAGCTCCTCACGCTTGTGCCCAAGGGCGTAGCCACTAGGGAGGTAGAACGGCTAATTCCTGAGGCATCGAAGTACCTTCTGAAGAAATCAAAGCAGCTTCGTGAACGGTTCGGCGTATGGGAGCGTCCGGAGCCTTATCACGGTGGAAGCATAAGCGAGGACACCATACGGGCAGCCACGCAATATTACACCGACGACGATCTCGACTGTTCTCGGCAGAGCCCAAACAAAAAAGATGCTGTTAAGCTTCTGAAGGGATGGCGAAGAACATGTGGTCGTGAAGCGGTATATGACAAGGTCTGTCCGAGAGACGTACAGGCTGTTTAAGGAAGCAAACCCGGACTCAAAATTAGGTCTGACTAAATTTTACTCGCTGCGGCCAAAGTGGGTCAAGCTAAACCCTGAACAGACTGTCTGTGCATGTGTGTGCTGTACGAATTTCGATTTGTGCTTTTCCACCCTGAACAGCATGCGAGAAGAAAAAATAACAAAAGAGGAGATTCTCGCTTTGTGCCTCTGCCCTGAACCCTCGTCCGAATGTTTCAGAGGCGAATGCAAAGACTGCCCCTCGACTGACAGACTCTCCTTAGAATCATTGGAATTGGTGCCTGAAGAGGAAATTACATTTTTCACATGGGAGAATGGTAATTTGATAAGCAAGACTGCCGACTCCAGCGCCTTTTTGAAAGAGCTACAGAAATGGGCCACAAGGTTTTCCACGCACGATTTTATTCGTAGGACACAACGGGAAGCCATACGGATTGAGAAGTCTAGTGTGACCTCAAGACACATCGTCATGCACTTCGATTTTGCGGAGAACTGGACGGTAATTTTGCCACACGAGATACAGGAGTACCACTGGCACAAGCGTCAGCTCTCTGTGTTCACGTGTGTGGCATCCACGTCGCAAGGCTCAAAATGCTTCGGCGTTGTCTGTGAGGACTTATGTCATGACACTTCCCATGCGCTGCTGGCTCTGAGACTTATAGAAGACTGGCTGGAGGAGCACATCCCAGTTTATGCTTCACTAACGTACATATCCGACGGGGCACCTGCTCATTTTAAAAATAGATTTCAGCTGCATGAGTTCGAACGAGTGGGCCATACCCAATTGAAGTGGATATTTTCTGCCTCTGGGCATGGTAAAAACTCTTGTGACGGGGTTGGAGGGCTTCTCAAACACCACGCAACGGTGCACAACCTCCGTTCACCGGAGGAGCAGCTCGTCCGAACATCAGTAGATTTTGTGGACAAGGTTGGAAGGCGTGTCAAAAACGTAACTCTCATGAACTTAACCGAGAAGGAGGTGAGTGACTTCCGCAGAATCAAGAAAACAGAGTGGAGTTGCGTACCGACTCGGAAAGGCATCCGCGCTTCGCACGTGTGGCGACGCGAAAGGGGCGAAGTGCAGCTTGAGCGAACTGTTCTATCTTCGTCTTAATGCATGAACCTCTGTGGTGCACGTGCGGAACTCTCAGATGATCTACGGCTTTGTTTTGTTTTGTTGTTAAAGCCTCTTCTTGTACATTTGCGCTTCTGTGAAAAATTATGTGTTTCTATAGGTGTGCCTTGTTAACCCAAATAAATTACTCAATAAATAGAGTGATTTTGTTAAACTGTTACCTATGAATGTTTTATTGCATACTGCCAACAAAAGAGTATGATTACTGTAAGCTGAAAAGCAACTTCCGATATGCTGTGCGTAGCCCAAAAAATTTAAACGTATGCAACAAGTAGTCCAAAAGCCTAAGGATGGACAAAATGTAGTCAATTTTTTTTCACGTACCTCGGAATACTAAGGGCCAATGAAGGATAGGCGAAAGAATGCCATGCGGTAAATTTAAAAAATTCGAGCCGATTTTCCGATAATGTTTGTATAAAATAAAGATTGTCCGAAACGCATAAACGGGGATATTGTTTTTCTGGACTGGATAGTGCCGTAGAATGCAACCCGACATGATCGAAACGGATGAAACGTCTTGGATCTCTCCACTCGCTTAGGCTAGTTAACATTGATGTTAACTAAATTTACTTTTGTTGTTGTTTATCACGGCACAATGTTCAAACAAATAATTTAAATATATAAGTTTCGTGCAACCTCAGTAGTAAAACGTTGTCGTGGCGACGTTCGAAAATGCAAGCTGTGACTTCGCAGACATCACTTCGTCAATTCAGCCATCTCTCATTTCTTTATGACGTTACTGATTTTTTTTAAATATATTAGTAAAAATTCAACGGGGTAAAGTAGTTTTCAGTGAAATCTGATATTGCTGAGCCAATTATCAATGTTGCGGTGAAGCCCGCATACCGGAGCCGGAGGTTGGTATTACGCGATAAAAATGACTTATTCAACTGGTTGTCCTAAAACTACAACAAAAAAAGGTCAAGCAATATTTATACCCGGTTATTAAGCAGAATCTGGGCAATCAATTAAAAAAGTATGAACGAAATAAAAAATGGATTTTTTGAGAAAATTGACTTCAAAATTTGCATATTTTTCATTTTTGTCTATATTTGTGGCAGAATAAAAACAACACGGTAAACACAATAACCAGAAAATACATGTCAATCGATAGCTTACATTGATAGCTACGCACAGATATCTGTCTCACGTCATTGCGCCCTACCGTTCGTTTTATATAGCTGTCCGAAGTTGCGTCACACTTGCTCTAGGTTGCATGTTTGAGATTTTTTAGAAAATTAATTTAAAATAACAAAAGACAGAAATTTACCTCTAAAAATAGCCAAGTCTGCGTAAATATTGCGTAATAAATATAATAATTCTGCAAGAATTCGATATTTTGTAAATGGCGGCTAAAGTCGAGAGAAAATCAAATTGGGAATTTGACGTGTTCTACCCTGCAGCGCCTCAGATTTTTTTTCTCTCAAACTATACAATTCTAATTTTTTTCAAAGGCAGTTTCTTTCATCACAAGGATTCGGGTATCATATATATTCTTTACGATTAAATCTATAGACCCCCCCCCCCCCCCGACAAGTTTGGTCGAATTCAAATGAAATCACCCTGGGGTGTTTGATTTTTTATAGTCATTTTCATTATACAAGAAACAAAAGGACACTGAAAAGAGCTGTCTCTTGGTAGCTTTTCTTTTTTTCCAATTTTTCTTATTCTTGAATTGATATAAAGGGTGTCTACAAACTGTTTTAGTGCTGTGAAACGAGCCAAAACAATCATCCTGCGTGTAAAAAGCTATTTTAAGACTTAGCCGAATGTGAATTTTTCCTGCAGAAATTTCAAAGCTTAGCTCCCTTCACATGAAAATTAAGACCAACAAACTGGCCAGTGTCAATAGCAGTCATGCCTGCAGATGATGAAGTTAGCGATGGTTGTAACTCTCGATAGCCCCAACGAGCAGATAAAAGATTGCCTTCTGCTTGCTGTGCTTAGAACAAAATGACGTCACAGTTTACAAGCATTGCTAACTCTGCAAGCATGTCCACCGTAGACCCTGGCAAGTTGTTCTCATTTTTCAAAGAAAGGAGGCGAAATGCCTTACAATTTCAACAAGTAACATCCACCTTCCGTGAATGCTTAAACTTTTAATGTCCAGGCACCAATTTTTCGGGCTTGTTCCGCAGCAATAAAAACCATTGTACACGCCTATATATATGCTAGTCAAGTTCCATTTTGGCAACTCCTTCAGTGCTAAGATAGCAGTATTTTCTTTTGTATACTTTCTTGTGATCTGAAACTGTTTTTATTTTCAGTGTTGTGTAGTTCTAGAATAATATTTTCACAGTGAAAGTGTTCATTTGTTTCTACAGATTGCTGGCGCAACTTTTTTTTGTAAAATGGTGATGTTGGCTGTCAAAGCCTGCTTGAAAGTTCTACGAGTGTTGTCCGCATATCAAGTCTTCGCAGGCATCATTACCATTTAGATTAAAGTAGTACATGATGCTGCTTGTTTGGCAACACAGGCTTGCTTTTTCAAAATAAAGTGTGCGAATTTTCAGATTTACTGCACTATTTCCACCTTTCAGCGGTGAATGGGAGTGAAAGGATTGTGGTATTGAATACCTCCCTGTTCTGAAAAGACACTTTGTGCAACTTTTCAGAAGAGATACCTTTTTAAACAAGTTACACAATCTGCCTTTTTCTAATATGAAGCTGTTCAATGGCACAAATCTTTCACTATTCAGAGCTCAAGGGTCTCATTACTAGTAAATTCGTCTCTAAATGTGTCAAAATTCGTCCACAAAGGGACGAAATTTACTCCCTCAATACTAGAAAATTCGTCCACAAAGGGACAAAAGTTACTCTCTCGCTAGTATAAAAATTAGGCTCTAAAAGTCAAAATTGATTCTTAAAGGAACGAAAGTTACTCCCCTAATTTTATAAAATTCATTCCTTAGAGTGTTAATAAATGGTCTTCAAAGGGACGAAAGTTACTCCCCCGTCACTATAAATATCATCTCAAGTGGCAAAATTAATCACCAAAGGGACTAAAAGTTAGTCCACAATCAAAAAAGTTATTCCCTAATCAGCACTGTTTATCCTCAAAGGGATCAAAGTTACTCCCACATTTGTAGACACGACGACGCTGAAGGTACCGTAGTTAATCCCCTGAAGAGTTAAAGTTAGTCCCTGGTGCCCTGCTGTAGGGATCAAAAGCACTCCTTGCAACAAATCAAAACTTCGACCTAAAGAAATCACTCCCTAAAGACTAAAAAAACGAAGGACTAAACCGGGGTTTGGGCGCTTTTGGGGTAATCACTCTCAGGGACATCGATTTAGTCCCCAAAAAAGACGTAGTACTATTCCTTTTTTTTTAAGAGTGCGAAGTGCCAACCTTTTGTGGGTTCATACACTTTTTCCTCGTCGCCGCTGCTATAAAGTAGACAAGACCGACCCGTGTAGCAGCAAGATGACAACTGAAGGTTTATTGCCAGGACGTAAGGCTTGAATAAAAAAGAAGGAAACAAAATGGAAAGAAACACCGACACGTGCGAGCGGTGCTGACAATGTTCGTGTCATCACGTCGATGCAATCACTTTGTTGCCGCATCATCACTTCCCAACACTATGGAAAAAAAAAAGATAGAAGACATTTTATCCCGCGATAAATTAGGCTAACAGAACCTCACAACCGACACAAGTCCCGCCACACATAAACCAACGACATCTCCCGTGGAACGACACGAAAACAGAATTGCATTTAATTTTCTTTATTATACTCTTAAAGCGGGGAAAGGGGGGTAAAAATAATAAATTGAAACGCAAACATAAAACAAATGTTATAAAAAGTGACAACACTGCTCCCTCATCCTTGGTCCTGGACCACTTCTGGCCCCGCTCGTCTACACGCTCGCAATATCTTGAGTATCCTCCTGAAAAAAGCAAACAAAACAATAGGTGAAATAAAAAAGTCCTGATGCAGTATTGGCTATTATTGTAAACCAATCAAATAAACACGGGTATTGCGCTTGCCTGTAAAAGTAAATTACGAATTTGCACATGTCCTTTATGTTCCACTGGAGAATGGAAATGTTTCTGGCGGACTTCTAAGAAATCCTGTTTCTGTAATTTCATGCCAACATACAGAACCAAGTCCAGTGGTTATTGGCAATTTAGGGTAACTGCCGTAAATACCGCTGTAACTTCGCAGGTGATATAAACAACTTCTAAAGCCCACAACCATAACACTTGGAGGCAGATTATCGTCTGCATTAAGCTACGTCGGCTCGTGCATGCAGGCTTGCATTTTAAGTAATAGTAAAGGGCGTTTTCAGATAAGATCGAACAACCGTGTCCGGTGACCGTTTTTGATTTTGATGAAAAAACATTTTGCTGGCTTCGTGCCAAGGAGAATAAAAACCCTTGTTTTGGGGAAAAAAGTTGTCTTTGCGAAAAACATTTGTAAGCACCCCCTCAGTCACGTGCGCGTTTGGCCTATCCTGCGATGTTGGCATTTCGAACAACCATGTCCGGTGACCGTTCTTGATTTTGATGAAAAAAAAACGTTCGCTGGCTTCATGCTAAGAAGAATAAAAATCCTTGTTCTGGTGGAAAAAATTGTCTTTGCGAAAAACACTTGTAAGCACCCTCTCAGTCACATGCGCGTTTGGCGTGTCGTGCGATGTTGGCATTTCGGATGGCTTCCCCCCAAAAAAGCTGTTCTGACTACGGGTCTAGAAATATCTACTGACAAATTAGGCATAGGAAAGATTGACAAACAGTATTAATCACCGATTATTAGCGTCGTGATTTTGAGAAACAAAATCACAAATATGGAACATTGCGTAATAACGCTCTGGATTAAAGGGTTTTTTTTCCTTCGTATCTATAAATGTTAAAGCCTTCAAACTTTGCCAATGTGTTGTCCTATATATAGTTCATTTGTACATGAAATATCGTTGTCCTGGTTAGCGGGAGAAATTTACAAGAATTGCTCACACAGGGGCATTTAACTAAACTCATTCTTTTTTTAAAATCATTTAGAAAAAAAGCCATCTTTAATTTTTTTTTTAACTCTCAGAACTTAACTTTCATAGTATGTACTAACAGAAACTGAAAAAACATAATGCAATATTTGTGTGGCTTTGAAGTTATAAAACGAGAAATATGACCAAATTGACGCTAACGCGGTTGCCATAAATGGGGAGTTCACATACCCATTTTTCACAATTTCATTTTTTATTAAAAAGCGTAAAAATGATCCGGGGTGGTCAGGAAATTACAAACTGACAGCACAGAGGTGGACGGTAGTTTTAAAGGAAAAATTCTTGATACATTTTTTGTGCCACCGACCCAAAAACGTCCATGAGCAGGGGTGATCGAGAGGTGCCTCCCTGTAACATGCTTCGCGGTGCCTGTTGCAACAGCTGGCGCGTAGCGTCTCCGTTTACGCGACATAAACGAAGCAACCGGAACGACTTTGCAAACGGATCAGCCTGTAACCTTGGCGGTAACATGATATAGGAAGTGGGGCGCGGCAGAACCTGAACCGGCGCCGCCTGTGAGCGCCAATAGATCCGCCGCCGTAAAAAGACACACAACGCAAAAAAATTCTACTGAAAAAAAAAATTGCGATTGAATGAGATTGTTTGTAACTTAATTTATATAACAACGATTTGGAGAATCGTGAAATTCAATCTGGGTGTGAGAAAGTTCTTGCGGAAGAGCTGTTTGCCCTCGCAAGAAGGACGAGACAGAGGATTTCTGATATTCTTTTTAGTTATGCGGTTTGAACCAAATAAAAAAAAAAAGAAAAAGAACTTAGTCAAATAAAAATGTGTAGAAATAATAGTCACTCCTGACGGTATTACAAGACCCGTGCGTAAATTAAATCACAGTCATAGTTCGCGTACAAGCGGAGTAGGGCAGCGAAAGGCACTTCACCAGTCAGTGTTTGGCGTGGTCAGCGACGGCCGGAATGCGCAGTCGGTAATCGTAGAGCACGCAGCTTCCTTCTTCCTCGGGGCAGTCGTCTTCTGCTCTGAGGTGCCAAGGGTTCGCCGATTACGAACCGCCCTCGCGTCTCGGGATTCTGCCGAGTCTCCCCAGGTTGGATGACGGCTCCAAGAAGGTTTAGCTTTGATTTTGCCTCCACCTTGATCTTCCACACCTCCTCTTCTCTTTTTTTCTTCTCCTCGTGCTGCCCCTACTCCCTCTTCTATTTCTTCTTTTCACAGCGTTGTTGACTTGGTTTCGCTAGTCTATTATATACAGTTCACCACACTGGGTATGCTCATGTGACTCACGTCAGTGATAGTGCAGCACGTCACTTTAGGAACAAGCACCAACTAGACGACCTGCAGAGCAACAAGCACTCGTCAATGAAGTGCATTTTTTTCGTAACTGGGGATAGTAAGAGTGCCTGCGATAGAATCGGGGGTCGTGTCAAGGACCAGGCAACGTTGTACCAGCTCCGACGGCCCACCGCGTCGGTGATCAAGTTGGCGTGGGAGATCCCACTGAACACTAAACTGCCGAACGTGAAAATAATCCACCTCCCTAAAGCTGACGTCAAAGCGTTCAGGGACATGAAAGCAAGGACTGGGACTCTGTTTCCGTTGGGAGTGGAATTCAGTCCCGTCACTCGGGGCAGTGCACGCGGTCCGACATTTCGCAGCCACAGCTGTTTTAGTAAGAGCAGTAGACGCTGAAAAGATATATCTTTGAAAGTAAAGTTTCCCAATGGCTGCGACTAGCAGGTCGATTTAGCGAGCTTACGGTGCCACTGATAAGAGACGAGCAGTGATGTCTACACGCAAAATTGGAGAAAAATGTTCCTCATTGGAGTGCCAGGAGAGCGCCATGACCGACTCCGGTCGCCGTACGGCAGAAATAATGTACGCCACAAGCGCCAAATGTGCGCACAGGACCTTGATTCAACAAGCTCGCTTCAATTGTACCACTTTAAACATGTGTTCTTTGTTATCACTATTTAAATGTCAGCAGCCCAGCCTCCCTACGAAGGGTAGGCTCCGAAATTCACTGATCCGAGAAATCTGTATTTAAATTGTTGGATTGTGCATTCAAACTCACCTGTAATCGTTTGTATGAAGTCTGTATTTTTCACCAACTCCTGTCACAGTACTTTCTCTTCACCGACTTCCTACATTTATCGACCACATTATTGCCCTTGTTTGAAATCGGCAAAGTCCTAGCTTTCTCTGCTCCTGTTACGGTAATTCTGTATATTTAGCGCTCTGTAAATTCAAAAATACAGAAAAGTTTTGCAAAACGTTTTTGAAGGGCCCGATAGGACACACTATGAGCCTTGATCTGTGGAAAGAAGACAAATTAAGTTAGCCTTCATTTTAAACTGATTTTCTAATTATTGCAAAATCGGTAACCTGTCTACATTTCAGCGTATTGTTTTATTGAGGCCATCGTTTTCGATTTCAATGACAAGTTATCCAAATAGTAAACAAACGCGTCCAAATCATGTTAGAAAATGTGAATTTCCAGCCTTTTAAGATCTGGATCCCTAAAGCTCTGAATTGCTTAGTAATCGATAATACATGTTTAACTCCCTTTATTGTATGTACAGTCTATGCACAAACAATAAAAAACCTAAGGCAACGACAGTTTTTCTTTTATAAATATCCAAAGGAACGAATTCACGAAAGTCGCAAAAATGTGCGCGTATACCGACAGCGACTTCGTGATTTTCGTTCCTCAAGAGAAATTTTATTTTCCGCAAAGAATGTTCGAATATGTTTTTGCGGTTGCACAAGTAAAATATACCTTTTGGTAAAAATTAAAAAAAAAAAATATGTTGATCGGATATGGTCTTTTGATCCTATCTGAAAACGCCCAATGCAGACAATCTCAGTCAATTGAATTTTGTTTTTGCAGTATTTTTGTTTTTTGGCGTTGTGCGGCTTTCCACGGCGGGAGGTCTATTGCCGCTTACAGGTGGCGAAGGTTCAGGATCTGCCTCATGTTACCTCTTATATCATGTTACCGGCAAGGTTGTAGCTTGATCTTTTTGCAAAGTCGCTCCGGTTGCTTCCTTTATGTCGCGTAAACGGAGACGCTACACGCCGGCTGTTGAAACAGGCACCGCGAAGCATGTTACAGGGTGGCGCCTCTCGGGCCCATGGGCATTTTCGGGGCGGTTGTACAAAAATGTACTAGGAAGTTTCCTTCATAACTACCGTCCACCTCTGCGCTGTCAAAATGTCTTTGCCTGACCACCATGTAGCATTTTTATACTTTTTAATAATAATGAAATTGCAAAGAATGGGTTTTACACGCCCCATTTATAGAAACCGCGTTAGCGTCAATTTGGCCATATTTGTCGTGTTATAACTTCAAAGCCACATAAATATTGCATTATGTTTTTTTCCAGATTCTGTTAGTACATATTATACATTTTTAATTTCGGAGAGTTTAAGGAAAATTAAAGATGGTCTTTTTTTTAAACGCTTTTAAAAATAATGCAGTTTTAGCTAAATGCCCCTGCATGAGATATTCTTGTAAATTTCTCCCGCTAACCAGGACAACGATATTTCATGCACAGATGAACTATATACAGGACAACACACTGGCAAAGCTTGGAGACCGTAGCTTTTTTAAGTATGGAAAAAACAAATCTTTAATCCAGACCTCAATGTGCCGTGTTTGTGATTTTGTTTATGAAAATAACGACCCTAACACTTTGTGATTAATACTTTTTGTCAATTCTTCCTATGTCTAATTTGTCAGTAGATATTTCTAGACCCCTAACCAGGAGAGGTTTTTTGGGGAAGCCGCCCGAAATGCCAAGATCGCACGATACGCAAAGACATTTTTTTTTCCCTAAATCAAGGATTTTTTTTTTTATTCTCATTGGCATAAAGCCAGCAAAATATTTTTTTCATCAAAATTAGAAATGGTCACTGGACATGGTTGTTCGATCTTATCAGAAAACGCCCTAAAGAAGATACAGATTCCTCTGCTGCTGCAGTTTTGTTTGTTTTTATAAATTGTGACTTTTATTATATGCAGATAATTACATTCAATCCACAATGGATGAACTACGGCCCGTTTACACCTCAAGGACTGTTGAAAAATTTCGGCTCCTAGCGAAAAATATAAACTCCTCCATGTAGCGAATTAAGGTGCCTTTTCTTGACTAGGGTTATCCAGATGTCGACGTTTTTAAGGCATAATGCCTCATTCACACAGCCGCCATTTGGCCACCCCGTCATTTTGAAACGACGGATTTTCCGTCACTCGAAAGAATTTTCGGGTCGGTTTCTCGCCGCAATGTGACGCCGCCGTCGTGTTCCGGCGAGAAAAGATTCGAAAGTTCTCTCAAATGACGGGAAATCCGTCATTCTTTCAGCCTTTCCACTCTGGTGAAAAAGGAAGAGCAGCGGAGCTTCTGTTTTCGACGATGGTTTTCCAGGCGAGCGGTCTGATCCTCTTTCGCAAGGGAATCTGAAGCGCTCGACGGAGTGGAACTTAAGCCGACAGCGGCCTCGCGGCGGTTGCGCAGCCATTCGGGCTGCTGCGCACATCGCCGCTCGTTCCGCTCCCGCTCTCCTTCCTCCGAAGAACGGTTGCCGCCGTCTATGAGTGACGGCGGCAACCAATTATCTGGTTGTCGCTGTCGCTCATAGATGGCGGTAGCTGTCCAAAATTCAACGTTATCATTATTTTGTTTTTGTTTTTTTTTGCTGGTGGATACGGTTCTAGGGAACCTAGACCTTAACAGCTCCGCTGTAAAAAATTCAGCCAACTCATTGTGAATTGAATGTAATTGTTTGATTCAGCGTTGAATTACACGCAAAGCTCGTTTCTTTTTTTCTGTGGTGTCAACGGTGTTGGCAATTGGACTTAAAGGGAAGTTGAATCGGTTTTAAATGTGAGAAAAAACACCCGAGCCTGGTAGATTAGACCTCAGTAAAAACGAATATCAAACTGGTCTGGTCATTTTATGCGCGGATTAACCGGAAGAGCGCCTTCAAAGTAGTGCTGAAGCCACGCCCCTGCGAAGCAGAGGAAAGGGGGAGAGAGAAGGAAGCCCGTCAGCTGACGTCTCAAAAGGTCCGGCTGGGGGACCCCGCCACAGCTGGCCGCGCTTCCCTCGTTGGCTGCTATACTGACTTTTCGAGACGTCGCGCTTGTTTTTATCCGTTGACCAGTCGAACTGTTCACTCAATCGCCTGATGTGTCGATTGTTAGTTCGCGGTTTGCGGGATTCTCGTGGCGCCGAAGCAAGTGATTCGCGCTGTTGCTCCATGCCGTACTGATCTGCAGCCGTCGGCTTGCACGAACAGCGTTCGTCGCAGTTGTTCTTCCCGCTTACCGCCCTTTTCACTCCGACACCGAGCTTTTAAAGGGATGGGTTCCCGCTATGCAAACAGACGAGTTTTAGCGACTGCCCCGCTTTCTGTTCGGATCGTGTTCCGTACGGCGCAAATGAAAACAATATTTATATGGGTTTTGGTCTGAAGAATGCTCGCCTGAACCCGACGCTCTGGTGACCATATTTGAAGGTAAGAAGGCAATTCAGCGCCTTAAAAGGCACACGCAAATTAGAACTACGCTGGGTAGGAATTATAGGCTGACTATTCTAGAAAAAAAACTATTACGTTATTGGTCGTGAGCAGTGCACTGGAAAAGCCGCGATCGTGTAGCCAGATAGCGGGCTTCAAGTGGCTCGTTTGTGCTAACCGCCTTATAACTGTCTTTTAGTTCATTTGTTTTTTTATACCGTTGAAGTGACCATATTTCCCGAACCGACTCCATTACCCCAGACTGTTTTATTTTGTTTTAAATGCGAAAGCATTAACTGTCTCATGGAGCGAGCTGACGTCATCAGTCTGAAGCTCGAAAACTGCAAGTAGTTTCCTTCGGTTTCATTGGCTGGCGCGCGTCGACGGAGCTCCGATTGGCCGCTGCGCTCGTCAGTTTCCACGAGCGCCGACCCCATGGCGCTGCGTGTCCATCAGCGCGAAGCGTCCAAGGTCACCAGGGGAGCACACGCGCCGACCGGCGACAAAAAATACGCAGCAGACGAAAAAAGGAGCGGACGAACAGATTGCATGATTTCGCATTCACAACTCACAAGGAATGCTTAGGTGCTCCCGATGTTTTTAATCTACTCCGCTACCCAGTCACTTAGGAGACTTTCACGGTGCAACTTGTTTTAGCATGGACTTTTTTTACAGTTGCTGATACTATTTGAGGTCAAATACTTTTTAAAGTAAACACACATTTCGTTAAATTTTCGTTCCATGGGTATATTATTACATACATATTCTCTTCAGGAGCCCTCTTTGGATATAAATATCATGTGATATTCTGTTGTGAATAAAGTAAGTTCTTCTTTTACAAGTTACGCAGTGTGTTTCGTATGAAGTTCGTGTGTCATGCAATGGTGTTTTGCGCCGTAGAACTGCGATCGGACGATGATAATGCTTGGTGGGGGTCTAATGCAGTCAACATGTCTTGGGAGGTGTGTGTGAATGTCAAGAAGGAAGATTTCACAAATTCGACATCAAAGCGAGGTCTGCCGGGCACACATATCCGCTTTTTCTAAAGCTGTAATTCCGTAATAGTTGGTGGCAAACAAATGAAACACAGCAGAAGTACCGCTATCAAAAGGATGGACCTTCTGTGCAGTTATTCGTGTAGCACGCAAGGACATCGCGTTGGCAGAACGACGACCCTGTCTCATCACCCGTCTCATCTCAGGGGAAGCTCTCCCGTTTCTCCAAGCCGATTATACTAACCCTTCAACCCACTTCAGCTTTGATGAATAATGCAGCCTGAACGCACACGTGTCCAGCAGCTGCCAGGCATGAAGGACGATGTGTGCCAAATTCTTCTCCTTTGACAGCCGTTTTGGGGAGGGTCACGCTAATCCGGCGTTACGCGTCTCGTTAATAGCAGCCCGTTTATTGTCAACGTTTTACGTTACAATGAGTAGCAGTCAGTATGTTCCAGATCGTATGAAGCCGGCCATGTCGCATCGGCGCAAGCGGTTCCTCGTGTCTCCCCTTATTGCTGCGGAGGGTCAATTTTCTGCTTTGTCAACGGCTCGAACGGGTACTTTGTCATGCAGAGGGTCCTCTGGACACATTCCCCTTTCGGATCCACGGAAAGATTTCGAAAAATCTGAAGCCCAGCCCAATTTACAAGAGCAGAAGCCTCGGCGCCCGACCGCTTCCGCAATCTACGGAGCAAGCGAAAATCGAGATGGACCTTTTATGACGTAGTGACACGTCACGCGTGACTAGCCAATGGCGTGCCACTGCGGCGATTGCTTCTGTTTTCTTCGTTTTTTTTTCGCGTTTAGTGACTATTTTGAGTCAAACGGTCATGATATTTGGACTCCGCAGGCACAAACACGTCAAAAATCAACCATTAACTGTTTTTTTTAACTCTTCAGCTTCCCTTTAACCAAATTTTAACGTAGAATCTTAAATATTTTTCGACCAAAAATTACTTTCTTTACGTACGCGTCCTCCTGCCTTTTCAGTGTGGCGTACGCGTAGCGGAACCGTTTTCCGAGGTGGAACGTGTATTCCCTGGACGCGAGACCTCGAAAGCTCTCCATTGCAGCGCCTAAAAAAGAGTGTAAAAAAGACCACTTTAACATCCGTGTCCTCTCAAACTTTCAATTCTACTTGATATTGACAGAAGTATCGTCCCTTTTAGAAATTAAGAACAACACTCTACTCGTTTTCCAGATTGCCTTTTCTATACTTTTAAAACCTCGCCCAGCGAGGAGTGTGTATACATTGCTGCCTGAGAACAAATTATGCGAGCTCATTTTGTGACATTATGATTAAACTATATTTTTAAAACTATGCAAGATCATACTCTCGGAGATGTTCATTCTACAAAAAATCATTTTAGTTTAGAATTTTTCTACAAAATGTTTTTCTGGAATAGCAAGCAATGTAAAACGTTTTGCTTTGGAACTAAAAAAAGTAAAGCCAACATTTCATTCACTACATAACAATATTAAAACCAAATAAGCATGTTCAACTAAGCAGAAAAAGCACACCTATCATTTCAGAAAAAATAAAGGTTCTGAATTTTAAGATTTTACTAAATTTAAATACTTTATGACTATGCCGTTTTTCTCATCCATTTCTCTCCTTTGCATTGGTGCTTAGAACAACATAACTTTAATAAAGATTTTACCTTCCTAACATTAACTTGTAATAAAATGTGAAATTTCAATTTTATTCGCTTAGATAAATGTGACAATTTTCTTAATTCTTATTCATAGCTTGATACACATGAAGAGCATTATAAAGATTGATTCGCTTTCAAACTCCAAATTAACATTCATTGCGTACAATAGTATTAGATGGGAGTACTTACGACGGACGGCCTTCTCGGTAACCGTCCCTTCGAAAACAAGCTTGCCCGTCGATCTCTTCTTGTAGTTGTAGGTGGCAGCTAACTCCAACGAGAACAAACCAGTCATCATGCTGTTAGCCTTCTCTTCAAGTGTTGAGCCGTCAAAGCTCTTGAGGTGGGAGACCTGCAAGTAGAATCGCCATGAGAACATTGTTTTAAGGAATGAAAAATACAGGTCACGGGACACAAATGAGAATCGGGATATTCAAATTACAAAACTAAACTACGCATTATATAAAATTTAGAGTTTACCCAAACTGGGACTACATGCCCTCATGTCAAAGATTATGGCAAAATAATATAAGGAGAGAAGCAAAAAAAGTGAAAGTCGTTTACAACTCCCTGTAACGCCGAATTAGAGCGCAGCTCTTGAGGAGGAGGAGGGAAGTGTACTGGGGGTGGGTCAAGTGACCTCGGGGGGGGGGGTCACGTGACGATGCCGATGACGTCATCAGTGGCGATGATGATGCGGATGCCGATGACGTCATCAGTGACGTCACTGATCATGTCATCAGTGATAATGACGATGACGATGGCGATGACGTCATCAGTGACGGCACTGATGACGTCATCAGTGAAGATGACGATGCGGATGCCGATGACGTCATCAGTGACGATGCAGATGCCGATGACGTCATAAGTGACGTCACTGATGACGTGATCAGTGATGTCACGCGTCCCATAATGCACCGCACGGTTACGCCGACGGCGACGGCGACGCCGACGGCGCTCAAGCCGGAAACGGGCGCTTAAGGCCTCATTCACACAGCCGTCGTTTCTCCCATCCCGTCACCGTCGCGAGGGGCGTTCCCGTCAGGGGAGAGGATTTTCGGCCCAGTTTTCGACGGAAAGCTGAGCCCCGTCGGGTGCCGGGTGACGTTCTACGGCACCGGCGTCCAGGCGTCCCGGTGGATGACGGAGTCTCGGCCCCATCGAAAACCGACCAATCACAAAATAGAAAAGTTTCGCTAAGTTTGGAAGATTTTTCATCGTTCGGTTGCCAACAGTGAGCCAACGCTTTTTGCGTTGTTTTTCTTGTTCCTTTTCGCCGGGAATTGCTGGTAGCAGACGCAAATCCTTAATTTACAAAAAAAAAGAAACGTGCGCACTACTGTTCAGGCACAATTATCTCTTTATTTTGTAATTTAAGTTGAATGAATAAGCAATCCGACCCAATCCAATCCTGCCGTCGCGGCGTCCGTCGCTTTGCTTGCGCGGCCTGTTCGGACACCCTGCCGTCGCGTCCCCGTCCCGGCGTGCTCCCGTGACGGTGCCGGGGTGGGAGAGGCGACGGCTATGTGAATGAGGCCTAAGAGCTGCGCTCTAAAACGAAACACCCGAGTTGGACTACGAGAAAACGATTTCCAACCACAGAAGTGGATAAAAGGCGTATCCGTTCTGCTAGATGTGTCGCATAGTTCCACTCTAAACATTCCCGTGTGTTCGTTTCCCAGCAAACACTTAATAGCCAGTCACAGCAGTCAGCAGGACGTGCTCTGTGAATAACGGGGCCAAACACGTGCCCCGTTATTCACCGAGCACGTTCCACAGATTGTTGTGATTGGCTATTAAGTGTGTAATGGGAAAGTGAACACACGGGAATTTTAAGAGTGCACATGCAATTCTTGTTTTTGATCGCCGTGTTAAGTCACTCGAGGTAAACTCCCTCGATGAAATTGAAGTTCGAGGTTGCAAGTGGCACCGTAGAATAGCGGGTTGTCTCAAGATTGAAAGCAGTTAAACAATAAAAATGCGGCAAAACTGAAAACTGTCAGCCTTTCCACTCTGGTGAAGAAGGAAGACCAGCGGAGCTGTAGCTTCCGTTCTCGGCGGTGCCTTTCCAGGCGAGCGATCTGCTCTTCTTTCGCAAGAGAATTTGAAGCACTCGACGCAGTGGAACAGTAGCCGATAGCGGCTTCGCGGCGTTTGCAAAATCGTTCGCGCTGCTGCGCACATCGCTGCTCGTTCCACTCCCCCTCTTCTTCCTCCAATGAAAGGTTGCCGCCATCTATGAGCGACAGCGGCAACCAGTTGTCTGGTTGCCGCCGTTGCTCATACATGCTGTAAATGACGCTTTTTGTTCGCCAATGTACCACAGCAGTTCCGAGACTCTAGACCACGCGAAAATGAAACCAGCTGTGCTAATATCCGAGATATTAACGAGATAAGTGCTAACTATGATAGAATTTTTAAATCGAATATACCTATCGCTAAATTACCAAAGCATCAAGGAGAATGCAGGGAATGATGTTCCACGCGCCACACGTGGGCGCCTTCCCCATATAAAAGATTCAAAGTAAATAACCAAAATAAAGCGTTGATGAACGCGAGTGCAAGATGCCTTTTGTTTTAAGATGTTGCTTTACAGCCGTTACTGCTGCAGACGCCGGCAGCTGCGTCGCGTGGAACACCATTCCCTTCATTATCCTTGATGCTTGGGTAATTTAGCAACAGGTCTATTTCTCTATAGTAATCTCCATTTCACGTTCGGGAGGGGGGGAGAAATGACGTTTGTCGGGTACACAGCTGCAATGCTACAACAGCTGTAGTTGGACACAAACTTTGCGTCTAGTTGAGAACGTTTAGCTGAGAAAGGGAAAATGTGACGACAAATATCTCGAAGCATGTGGCTTTTAAATTAACTGAGTCCTTCAGCCTTCTGTGGTAGTTGACTTCAAATCGTAATTGCAACATAATTATAAAACCTCGAAATAAAAACTTAATTGGCGCATTTTCGTTAATTAGTTGCTTGATCGTGACGATTAATTCATCACCTATGTTCGCCAAGCCCAATAAACACGGAATGAAAATAGCCTCTTTGTAAAACGCACTCCCTTTTCCTAAAAGTTTGAACTGACAAAAAGAAGAAAAAAAACGGTATATTGATAAGATGACGTTTTGTTTTAATTCAACCTTACAAATATAGGGTTTTCTCGATTTGCTTAGGTTTCAAACAATCAAAACGATTGGTTTAAAAATTACTCACCTTTGAATAATTTTCTTACTTTTGAAAGGTATCATACACTCTAATAAAACTGTAAACCAACCATGTATTTAAAATTGTTTTCGTCAGCCAGAAACGTCTTCAGGGCTTCAAAATCCTCCGCTGTCTCCATCGGCAGTTTGGGTATCACAGGAGGGGGCAGAGAAGAGGCAGGGGGTGCAGCATGCGCCTCTTTAAGGCCGTCGATTTCTTGGCGAAGGCCTCCCACTTCTTCGTGGAGTAGTTCAAGCTCTTGATAAATTTTCTTGAAGGAAGCTAGAGAAACGTTTTTTTGGAGACAACTTCGGAATGCAAAGCTTACTGGGTCACTGGATACTATTTTGCTGTTCAGTTGTGAGACTGCAGAGCACCAAAATAATTATCAAGAGTCAAGTTAAAGGAGCTGTGCAACAGTTTCAGTGCTTTGCTTAAATAATTTGGGAGTTAGTGTCTCGACCTTTCTGAAGTAAAGAACAAAAAACCGCTTTTACCTGCATGTCCTAGATTTTATTTTAAAAATGGACAAAGATTGAGGTGATCAAGAAAACTGCGCCGACTTTACTTAACAAGAAGAACAATTTAATCAAACGTTTCGTCTTCCATGCGGGAGACATCATCAGTGAAACCTCAAGCAGGAATGAGCGAAAAAACTTCAACAGTCCTATTTAAGCAAGTCCGCGTACACATCGGTGTGATGTGTACGCGGATGTGTACGCGATGTGTACGCGGACTTGCTTAAATAGGACTGTTGAAGTTTTTTCGCTCATTCCTGCTTGAGGTTTCACTGATGATGTCTCCCGCATGGAAGACGAAACGTTTGATTAAATTGTTCTTCTTGTTAAGTAAAGTCGGCGCAGTTTTCTTGATCATTATGATTCCCGGCTTTTGGAATATTTTTGCAAAGATTGAGGTTCGCGCTGCACCCGCCAGCACGCGTGACCACGTGCTGGCGGGCGCAGCGCGAACAATATGGTGAAAGAAGGAGAGTCTCATCGGGGTCCGGCCATACACGTCCGGCCCTTTCCCCCTCCCCCTTCGGCTTCTGGCGGCTGTTCGCGGTAGCAGGTAGCAGATAGAGTGACGGTTTTGTAGACCTAGGATAGGTGGCGCCACTAAAACTCCTATAATAAAAGTTTTGTCGATGATACCAGGTTTTTGACGCATTTATATTTATGTTGAAACGACAAGATTTATAGAAAAGTTACCTTTTCCCGAGCAGGTATTTGCACAACTTCCTGTCTTTCTACAAGATTGACGTCACGCCGCATGTTTCTCATGGCCGCCGCTCGCGGCTGCAGGTCGAGGAATATTCTAATTTTTGCCCCGCGATTACGCGGCGGAATCGCAACATTTTGAAGGAAGGAGGTGTGTTTTCTGTCCTTTGTGACAAGGTGAATAATGTCAAAAGTAGAAGATGCCAATACTTTCAACGTTAAAATCGTTGCACAGCTCCTTTAACGACACGCGCATTGCTATACTTCGGCTCACCCTGTGATGGACTACGAGCCAAAGCTACAGGCCGTGAGGTCATATCACGATCAAATAAAAAGACGTGGTGCATTGCTCTGATTCAATCCTCACGTCCAAGCGATATACTAAGTGGTTTCAAAGTATAATGTCATTGGACCTGCTAGTCAGTAAATTTGGCTTGCAGTTCGTCTTAGGGTAATACAAAGTATAGCTCTGGAAAAACTCTTATCAAATGTAATCGAAGAATGAAAAACAAAATTAATTTCCGGTAATAAAAAATAAAAAAAAAAATTCTCCAATACTGAACACTAATGATTGAATTGCCAGGGAGACGTGTTTCCATAAAAGTATAATTGAACTTATAGAAGTCAGGTACATCTGCCAATAAGCGTTTTTGCTATAATTTATCACCTAATCTCTATTTTAAATCTTTATGTAATTTGTGTTTTCTTTGCAGCGTTTTGGCATCATTTGAGAGATCTTTGTCGCACATTAAAATTCGGCCAGCCGGTATTATTGGAGTGCTTTATCTGAAATTTTATAAGTCGACAGTTTTTCAAAAGATTGGTGTGATAAATTACAATAATTTGCATAATCAATCGTACATACACAATGTCATAGAAACGTGCATCATAAGCCAAAACCGTATAAAAGTACATTAGGCTAATTGCAAATCGATCCGACTGCCTTCTTTGTCAAAACATCCCAGTCAGGCCAGAGGGTAGAATGCCAGAATGTGAATAGGCCCTTTCAATTTGCCTGTACCCCCGGCACCCGTCCAGCATAGTGAAGGACGGTGCACTTTCGGTATATACTGCGAAAAGGGAGGATGTACACCACCCTTCACTTTCCTGCACCGGTGGAGGAACAGGTAATGATATCGAACAGGTAATGATATCAAGTGTATATTTTCAAATTCAAATGGCTGTGCTATCAGTGCCCCTGCCAACCGAAAAAGTACGCAATCTGTAGAATTAAAATGTAAGAAGTGTGTTGGTAGACTTTAAAAAATAGAAAGAATTAACACAAAGAGGACAAGAACACAGGCGGGTACCTATCTTTCAACTTCGAACAAACATTTATTCAGGTGCGTACATTCGCCCGCTCGCCGGCCCCCCATCCCGGAGAGGACGAGGGACGGAAGGGGTGAGGGAAATTCGAAGGAATAATAGGGAAGAGGGGGGGGGGGACCAAGAGCGGAAATATACGAAAGGACCCGACAGCGCAGAAGATACGAGTTTTCCACCAATGTCGTCTAGCTCAAACTGGAGAGCTCGCGGAGCAAGAAAGCGATCTCTCGTTTGGACAGCGTCAGCGAGGCAGAGGAAACGTTTACATCTGAGCCCTTTATGGCGTACGACTCTATAACTTTTCTTCCGAGCCTTTGGCTGTGAAACCCCAAGGCGCACGTGTGATCGAACCTGGGCGAACAGCCACTGCACGCACGAACGCCGATGCACCACGATCCGGAGCGCCGAGTCTTCACCGGGTTCCACCACCTCTCTGGAATGCTCCCGGAGGCGGTCGTTACACCACCTGCCTGTCTGGCCTATGTATTCTCCGCGGCAGGTGAATGGAGTGGAGTAGACCCTCTCTTTTTTCATGGAATGAACTGATGCCCGTACATCTTAAAGCAGGTCTTTTTTAGGGGAGTGCAATTAAGCATTTCACACAGTTGTCTGAGTTTGAATTTGCACCTGAACGCCACCCTACATCGAATCCGGACGCGAGCGCTTTTATCAAATGCACTGTGCTGCGCGTATAAGGAATGACGGCCAGCCTCATCTTCCGTTGTCTGGGTACCGGTGTCGGAGTAGCAGGGGTGGAAATTAGCCTCTTCAGCGAGTTTTCCAGCAGGTCGTCGGCAAACCCGGCCTTCCTGAACCCCTGCGTCTGTAGTCAAACACTATGCTCCGCGTAATGAGGGCAGGATCTAGAACGCGCTAAAGTCAGAAGAGACTTGACGAGCCCTAGCTTAACGGTCTTGGAGTGAGAGCTAGCGAAAGGCAGAACTGTCTTTTGCGTCCTTTGCCTAAACTCCCAGCAGATGCTTCCGGGTCGGATCGCCAAACGAAGGTTCAAGAATCGGAAAGTTCCGTCGGAGGGGTCCTCCCTTTTAATGAACAGGCCCGCGGGGCCCGAAGGGAAGGCCTCCAGGATAGTCACATGGTCTACCTGCTATTCATGTATCATTAGGTAGTCATCTACATAACGTTACACCCGGCAGCCTGGCGCGGAATTCTCCTTCCCATTCCTGATGGTCTGATTTACGTACATGAGAAATACCTCACTCAAAACCGGTGCGAGGCACGACCCGATGTGCACCCCCGTTCTTTGAATATGCACCTTACCCTTGTACTTCACTAAGGTTGAGCGGAGGTAAACATCCAGGAGCTCTAGGAACCACTGACTGGAAACCCGGCGGAGTTATGGAACTGACACGTGCCGTGTTCGTGGATGGCGTCGTTCACATAATCTAGAAGCAACTGTAAATCCAGGCTATAGGCCCTTTTATTGTGGGTAGCACCATTTTGAGATCGACAGAGAAAAGGGGAAAGGGCTACTGGCGCTTTCCCCCTTCCGGGAGCGTTAGAAAGAGTGAAAGTCCCGGATGAGAGGCTTCGCCAGTGTTACGTGTCTGCATATCCCGAACTATGCTTGCACTCTCTTCTCTGTTTTAAGCTCCCAAACTTAATTAGAGCCACGGGCTTGGATGGCGAAATCTTCCGGTCATTGGAACACCATTGCTCGGTTATAGGTTGCACAAATAACTACAGAAAGCATCGAATACTGTATGAGGGCCTATGTAGCTTGCACGGAATCCGGCAAGGCGAGTGCGGCTGTCTCCACATGACCCCGATCTCCGGCGGCAGTGGGTTGAATCCCTAAACCGATATGACCTTTTTCCAACGCCAACCTCTCGACTCTGCTGGGAACGTTTTGTAAATGGAGCGCGCACTAAACTTAACGTTGTACCGTCGATGAACTTGGGGTGCGCTCGAAAGGTGAGTGCAAGTTTTCTAGTAATCGCTGTTTCAGCTTGTAACTAAATTTATCTTAAAGGGCAACTCCACTAAAAAAAATCGACCCTATAGAAATGGCTGATATCGCTTACGGGGTTGAAATACGGTTATATCCAAAATATCACGTAAATCCGACGCTGCATTACCGAATTAAACCAATATTAGGAATGTTCTACCGTCTGGGTTAGCGGCCGAACAGCGGGTGAGCAACACTGGGCAATGGCGTAGGTTTCGTCTACGACCGGCTTTATAGGTCGTGGTTTCGTCCTATGTTCTCGTACGGACGCTGCGGACACTTTATTTTCCGTAGCATATTGAGATTCTGCTGACGGCAAGAGGTGCTTACCGCGTTATCCTGTGTTCTCCTATTGTTATTTGCGTCCTGGCAGTTCTTTTAAATCCGGCGCAGCTTCCGCAACAGCGCGGAAGAGAGCAAAACGGTGCTGCTCGCTCACGCGCGTGTCGTGGAGCCGGAGAGACTCGCCGGACTCGCGTTGGGCAATGCCGAGCATGACTTGTAGTGCTGTGGGTTGCACCAACAATCCGGTGAGCAACCCTTAGCTATGGTTACACCAGCTCACAAAAGACCGGAAGAGGTACAAGGCGTAGGTTGGTGCCGTTCGCCGGATAGACTTCGGAAGACCGTTGACTCCGAGCTCCGACGCGAAGCTCTGCTCCCAGCGCTTTACACCAGACATCTGCACACGGGATCTGCGGCTGCCGACTGCTGGGGGTTTCTCCCAGAAACACGCGTGTTTGAAGAACGGTGCGGTGCCGTCACTGTTCGCGTACCGTCCGCCGGGTGCTCCAGTACGGGCGGCCGGTCGCAGCAGGTCGCACCCGATCTAACGAGTGTGCACATAAAGGCACCTTTGCTTTTAGAACTTAGACCGCTTCTGGATAACATCTTTCTATCTGTCTCCCGTTATTTCTTTTTCTATTGGTCCGCGAGAAAGGAACAAATACAGTCAAGCTGCGCCGGTACTGACCGCGTGATATTTATAGCAGTCGGATTCGCTTTTCGGCCCGCAAAATTATAAATACACACTAAAATTTACTATATTTGGTGCATATTTTCAAAGTGCAGCGGTAAAAAAGAAAATTTGCAAACTCCACGTGCGACTGAGCCGGCAGTGTCGGTGCGTCGGCTCAGGAGCGCGGGACGAGATCTACGTCATGCCGTCGAAGCACCGCCGATTATCAGTGTTGCCAAGCTGCTTGAGCCGGTAGTTTCGGTTTCGCCGTGTCGGCGGAACGAAACTTGGATACGCGATATCTACAATACTATACACACTACCGAAAAACATATTGTATCTTGTGATTCAGGGTCGAGGACTTTGACTAAAGAGATCATAACCCAAAAAATCGTAAAAATGGAGTGGAGTTATTCTTTAATATTGACATTTTGAAGTGTTGACAATGACTGAATTTTATCAACTTAGTTGAAGGATCATTTCCGCCGCCGGGTGTGGCTGGAAATATTAGAAAAGTTAGTTCTATATGTTTTCCTGAATCGCGATCTCCTGCGTGCGCCTATATCGACCGTCACAACGCTACTAGATTCTTATTACTTTCAAAATTAGTGCATAATGTAGCCGGAAAGAAGCCTTCAATGACTGTTGCTGAAAGTTGAAACATGCTCATTCATTGATTTCGAATCGTTGAATCATTGATCGAGTCGCTCCGGCAATAGGCCGATCTCGACTTTGCTGTTTTCAGTTCTCGACAAAAGGCACATTTGTCGGCACGGGATCCTCAAATAAAACGTTTATAAACACCGATGCATAAGCATGTTTCGACGTTTATAAACATTGATGCATGAGCATGTTTCAACTTTCAGCAGCAGAAATTGAAGGTTTCTTTCCAGCTACATTATGTACTTATTATGAAAATAAGAAGAATCTAGTCACGTTGTGACTGTCAACATAGGTTGATGGCTCTCTGGTATCGCGCAGGAGATCGCGATTCAGGCAAAGCTATAAAACTAACTTTTCAACAATTTCCAGCCACACCCGGCGGCGGAAATCAGCCTTCAAATAAGTGTTCTAGATAATAAAATCGAGTTAGTGTCACCACTTTAAAATATCAATATTAAAATAAATTCAGTTACAAAAAAGTTTCAAGCTGAAACAGCAAATATCAGGAGAAAACTCGCACGCACGTCTCTAGCAAACCCCATGTTCATCGACAATACAGCGTTAAGTGCGGTGTCCCGATGACCGGGGGACTGTCGCCACCCAAGCCCGTGGCTCGAATTGCGTTTGGGAGTTTAAAACAGACAAGAAAGTGCGAACGAAGTTCGTACAATGCCTACACCCAACACTGGCGAAGCATCTCATCTTGGACTTTCACTCTTTCTAACGCTCGAGCAAGGGGGAAAGTGCCGTTAGCTCTTTCCCCTTTTCTCTCTCGCCCTCTTTCAGTAAAACGGTCAATAGAGGACGTCCTCAATGTACAGAGAGAGCAACCCGAGGGGCGCGGAGGAGACGTGGAGGGGCTCAAGACGGGAGATCAGTTCTGAGGTGTTAGTCAACCGGAATGGTTGAGGGAGGGTCAGTAAAGACATGTTCCGGATCAAAAAGGACGCCAAATTCTTTTGCCAGCACCCGTCCTCCGAAAGAATGCTACGGAGTGGGACCTCTGCTTTATGGGTTTTTGCAGTCAGTGGCTTCCTGGAGCTCAGCTTTGCGGGTTTCGCTCTCAGCGGCTTCCTGGAGCTGTTGGTTGTTTAGCTACGCTCAACCTTAGTAGATTACGAAGGTAAGGTGTATATTCAGAGAGCGGGGGTGTGCATCGGGTTGTACCTTGCACCGCTTCTGAGTGAGGTATTTCTCATGTACGTAGATCTGGCCATCAGGAAGCATCAGGACGATTCCGCGCCTTGCCGCCGGGTGTACCGCTATGTGGATGACTACCTAATCATAGATGAAGAGCTGACAAACCCTGAGGCTATCCTGGAGGCCTTCTCGTCGGGCCCCGCGGGCCTCGGTTTTAAAACGAAGGACCTCTCCGACGGAACTTTCCGATTCTTGGACCTTCGTTTTGCGATCCGTCCTGGGGGAATCTGCTGGGAGTTTAAGCAAAGGACGAAAAATTAAGTTCTGCCTTTCGCTAACGCTCTCTCCAAGACCGTTATGCTAGGGCTCATCAAGTCCCCTCTGACTTCAGCGCGTTCTAGATCCTGCCCTCAATACGCGGAGCATAGTGTCCTGCTACAGACGCAGAGGTTGAGGAAGGCCGGCTTTCCCGACGACCTGCTGGAAAACTTGTTCAAGTGGCTAATTTCCGCCCCTGCTACTACGACACCGGCACCCAGACAACAGAAGAATAGGCTGGCCGTCATTCCTAATACGCACAACACAGCGCATCGGCTAAAAGCGCTCGCGTCCAGATTAGATGTAGGGGTGGCGTTCAGCTGCAAGTTCCAACTCAGACCATTATGTAAAATGCCTAATTGCACTCCCCGTCTACTCCACTCCGTTCACCTGCGGCGTAGAATACATAGGCCAGACAGGCAGGTGTTTTAACGACCGCCTCCGGGAGCATTCCAGAGAAGTGGCGGAGCCCGGGCAAGACTCGGCGCACCCGATCGTGGTGCATCGGCGTTCGTGCGTGCGGTGGCTTTTCGCCCAGGTTCGAGCACACGCGCGCCTTGGGGTTTCACAGCCAAACGTTTTGAAGAAAAGTTATAGAGTCGTACGGCATAAAGGGCTCAGATGTAAACGTTTCCTCTGCCTCGCTGACGCTCTCCGAACGAGAGACCGCGTTCTTGCGCCCCGGTCTCTGCAGTTTAGGCTAGACGACATCAGCGGATAACTCGTTCCTCCTGCCCTATCGGGTCCTTTCGTATCTTTCTGCTTTTGGTCCCGCACCCTCCCCCTTTTTTTCCCTATTTTTTCTTTGAATTTCCCTCACTCCCTCCGTCCCCTCGCCCTCTCCGGGATGTGGAGCCGGCGAGCGGGCGAACGTACACCTCTGAATAAAGGTTTGTTTTGAGTTAAAATATACGTACCCGTCTATGTTTTTGTCTTCTATGTGTTCATTCTTTCTGTAGTTTTTTTTTATCTGTAGGAAGTTCACTATATTTCAGGAGTATTATTAGGAAGGCAAGCATTCAAAATATGGCAAAATGTTTAAATAGGCACTGAAGTCAATTCTGAGATCGCCCTTTTGTGGCGACAACTGAATCTGGACGCTCTAAGCATCCCCAAAAATTCAAAATTACAATCGAGCGCAAAATATTTCCTTGTGAAAAGCATGTACAAAGATCGCGACATGCTCTTTCTGGGAAGAAATTTCTTCCGAGTAAAATGGTCGACGACGGGCGCTTGTCGGCGAGTTGCAATCGATATTTTCGCCCGCGGTGAAAAAGACCAGTCTTACTTGAACGTGTACGTACATACATATTAAACTCACTTTAAAACGAGTTATAACAAAATCATTGGAAAACTGTGCTTGTTGTGAGGCTTTCATTGGTCTACACAAAGTCCTAGAGAAAAAAGAGTCCACATGTTTTTCTATTTACCCGAGATGAATAGGCGGTTTTGTAATATAGCACTTGGTAGATGTGGGAACTAACACCTTTTAAACAGTATAAGTTCAAAAACGACCTTCTACAAAATGACGTCAGTACATCATACCATGGCGGCTGACTATGCTGTTTTAGTTAAATTAATAATGGGGTTTTCATCCAGAATGTAAATTGGAGCCTCGAGCAGCAAACGTTAAGGTACAGAGCACGACAGTGTTAGCGCGAACAAGCGATCGCCGTTTTTCCAGTTTTTCTTTTTGAAACCAAGGAATGTCGTCCAAGTTATTATTGCTACGGAAAGAGCTCATTTAGTTCTCTAATGTTAGCGATAAAAAGTTTGTGCTCGCTAATGCTCTTTAGAAGTAAAATGGGAAAATGCGCCGATGTCGTGTTCGCGCTAACAGTGTCGCGATGTGTACATTGGTAGAAAGGGTACGTACGTTGGTTTTGTACGTTATGGGCGTAAAGCTTGGCTGATATGCAACGCAGTTTCCACTGTACACCACGGTTTTTCTCCAATCAACAAAATGTCAGTCTGCCCATATATTTGTACTGATTCTATATGTTAGCGTATGAAATAGGTTTTAGGATCGAAACTTTTCTTCAGCAGCATGGTTGATTATAAAAACTTTCATCCACATATAAGTGAACGTAACAGGTCAAATAAAAACCAAATGTAAGGCTTTCAACATGATTTTTGAACTTACATTTAACACATGTGCGATTTACCAACCTTTTAGGTGCTTTTTCCTATCGTATTTACATACGACATTACAGGACATGGCTTGAGCTTTGCGAAATGTTACTCCCTCTCGTCCCGCTTTCCATTTTTTTCTGGCACACCAGAATCAGAGCCGCCTGTGTTCATCATTATTAACCTTTTATTAAAACGGAAGATGATTACACCTATGCTGTGAGGCGTCAAATTTGTTTTTTACGACAAACAGCTCATTGTGAAACAACCCTTCAAACGTAGTAACTCTTCCTATTGGCGACGACAAATTTACGCACAAACACGTACTCAACATATTAATTACGGATGTAATATCTGGTTTGATATGAATCAACGTCATACTAGCTCGAGTCCGTGTGACCATTATCAGATTTCCAGTTGTCCTACAATGAGCAAATTCACCATCTAGCGTAGCTTGTTGAGTCTCAAGCGGAAAGAGAAGCCGCTTCATACGATGGCAGACGGAACCTACGTTTGGAAGTAGAGTAAAGGCTATCATCATCATCACTTCAGCTTAGCCTCGAACAGAACACCGGATTCATATTAAAGGCGGTTTGCGAGCGGCACAAACCGTACCTACATAACGGCCTTCCGGCTCAATCATCGGCGACGTTGCAAACGTTACTAATGCTCTGGTACGAAGCTTTTCGGGATGGAAAATCAAGTGAATTCTTACCGCCTGCATTCGCGTCCCCGTTAATGGGGTCGTCGATCAAAATGCAATCACTGTCGGCTCCGTCATCGGCGTCATGTTGGACAGCATCGTCGTGGTCAGCCCTCGCAGGTAGGGTAGGTGGCGGGAGAATCTCGCTTTCTTGAGCCCCTTGGTCACCGCACGGCCGAGCAGAAGTCCGTGGTTCGTTCGAGCCCCGGGGATGCTGGAAGTAGTCGGGACTTCGCCGAACCCCCGCAGCCCGACTATCGACCAGGTTGCCAGCGCTGCTCCCTTTGGCACTTTCTATCCTGGAACAAAGAAAATCACGCAGTCAATATGAGAGGCAATATTAGGGTTATAAAAACGTTATTAGATCAACTTAGTTACGAAACTGCCTAAAGACGCTGTTTACGCGAGCAGCATCCCCCTCTCCCCAACGGTCCGCCTCCCATCATTTTACGCGCCACCATTTCTTGGGACATGGCTGCTATGAAACTACATGTTACACAGGGTTTGAAGAACAGCTTCCAGACTGCGCTTCGCCGCAGCGTCTTCAAAGAATTGTGTTTTGAAACGCAGCCTCTAGATCAGGGGTCTTAAACTCATTGGAGTTTGGGGGGCAAATTTCTGATTCCCGAAAAGTAAAGGGCCCACGTAGGGGACGGGGGGGGGGGATAGTTCTTGTGGAAAAAAAAATAGATCTGAAGGTCCAGGTTGCGAAGCAGCTTTGTCCGCTTGAGTTCCTAAAATATTGACTTCGTACTTTGTGCTGCTTGTAAAAACGCCATTTTGCAAATGACATATTTAAATTTGAATAATTTGTGTGACTCGTTTTGATAAATACCTGATGGGGCAAGAAAACGTGGAATGGCTCCACTCCGAGAACGTGCTTTCATTTTTCAATTGAACAAGAGGATATACCGTCGTTGCCCTCTCGTTAACCTCACTGAAAAATTAGTCAAGATAAACGTCATAAAAAAAAATCTTCATGCTACAGTGCTTGCTACCTTGTCGATTTTTATGACCATTATAAGAATTAAGGCTCGCGCTTTGGTGTTATTTGCTGGCCTCTTACTCATGACGAAAATAATCCTTGGAGAAGGGGAACAAGCGAAGCGTGCTGCAGTGAGGGCACGTGCAAGCGGGCAGGCGTTCTTTCGAAATGAAAACGCAGAACTTGACAAAATGACGGCGCGTAAACATGAAAAAAAAAATACCGTATTTACTCGAGTATAACCCGCACTATATATGAAGAAAACCTGAGGGTTCGCTTTTCCGCGGAGCACGCGGATTTCCAATCCCCGCGATCGACAGCATGACACCAGCTATTTACAGGATAGGGATAACGTTTTCGCGCAAGGGTACCATTTGTGAAGGTTGCATTTGTATGGAGATTCATGTTCTCGATCTAGTTATTTGCTATGCTATTTATGCGCAACGCGATTATTGGCTGTATATGTGCTTTGCGGAAAACTAGACACAAGGGCCTTGTTCATAAATAGTGCAGGTTATACTCGAGTAAATACGTCTGGAAAGTTTCCCAAATTAAAAAAAAAACAAAAAAAACGAGCAACACTCTTTTCTTTTTTGCTGTTGTTAGGGGGGGGGGTGTTAGGGGGGGGGGGAGGGGCTTTTAGTCTGGAAGGGCTGGCGGCGACTTTGGAAGTTTCGCCGATTGTCCAAAGTCGCGGCTTTGATAGCATCATATGCTTTACCCATAATTAATGTAATTTTACATGAATTTGTCAGATTAGCTCAAAAGTTTTCATTGAATTTAGACTATATTTATTCTATAACCATAATTTTAACTTACTGCATGCAGCAGCGAATGTTAGAGGCTCAAGCTCATGAGATTTGATAGTTACTCCTGCTGCGTAAAAGTTTAAGTATCCGAGGTGTGTCCTTGTGCATCAGACACATGCTTGCAGCTCATTAGTGGGATCGTCCTACCGGAGATTAACATAAGAAACAGGTAGTATGAAATGGGAAAAATAAACAAAACCTAGAGGAAATGAAGGTACCGACAACATGAGGCTCTTATGGTACAAGCTATTGCCACTAAATAAGCTACGCTTGAGAGTAACGACACTTGCACATATTATGTCTTAAAATAATGGTTGCCAGTCATCTGAAGCTTTATCTGAACTCACAGGAAACGCTTTTCCGCACTCCACAAATGTTTAAACAGTTCGCGACAGAGCAAAACAATGTTACTTGAGCTTCCTAACACCGAATCTAATGCTGAGGAAGTCGCATCTTTGAATCATGACGATCGGCAGTTGCGTCTGCTCTGCACAAGCACCGAAATGGCGGCGCCCACAACAATGTCTGGGTACAGAGTGCCGATACCCTAAGCGCAGCTCATTTAGTGGCCCTCGTACAAGCCATTTGCAGTACTCGGACATGTGAACGGGGCTCGTAGCCGCCGGATGACTGCGGGACGCGTGCTTCAGACCCCTGCTCTAGATAGCGCTTCAAACGACGGGTGGCGGACTTGAGGAGGAGAAGGAGTTGGTAGTCATCTCTACGAGAGTTTCACAACTGAGGTGATCTCATAAGGTCGTCTACACGGAGAGGAACAATAGGAGAGGAGGAGATGAGAGCGTGTGAAGACGCCAGGGTGCCGAGCTCTGATTGGAAGGATAGTGGGTAGACGCAAAGGGGAACACCCTTTGTCTCTGCCCCCTGTTTCCCTCCAATCAGAACGAGCAAGATAGTTGCCTGCTTTTTGAACAAGGCCATGCTTTTAAACGCCGCACGCCGACGTCCTGCGTTTTAACGCCCAATCCTGCGGGACGAGCAGACGGCGCTCTGATTGGAAGGAGACAGTGGGCAGAGAGAAAGCTAGCTAGCCTTTGCGTGCATCCATTATCCTTTCAATCAGAGATCGGCTCTCTTAGGCCACTACACGCTCTATCGTCCTCTCCTTCAGGTTATTTACGTCTTCGCGTCTCCAGCTCGTTGCTCGCCCGCCGGCGGCGGAAACGGGAAGCGCTCTAGTGATGGTCCCTTGTTCTCCTCTAAGCAGGCACGGCGGAACTGCTCGAGATTATGGCTAGGGAAACAACATTTCCGAATGCAAGCGGCAGTTTTCATTGTCCCAATGTAGTGCTGCAGCCGGTAGGCGATTGTACGCTACTAGAGAGTTTCAATATTGTGTATAGAAGCAAACGCAGGCGCTCTACGTTTGCGTTGGACTTGAGTGATCCGCATGCGCGTCGTCGTCATGCGTCAATCTAAGACTGCAATTATGGGTTCCGCGCACGCGTACTGTGAAGCACGCAACGCTAACGCAAAGTCAAAGTGCTTGCATTCGATCCTGTACGCAATACTAAAACTCACTTTTGTTTGGTTTCCAACGCCAACGAAACGTGCTGCAGTGAGAAGACGTGCGAGCGGGATGGCGTTCCTTCGAACTGGAAGGGCTCAGCTTGGCCAAACGACGGCGCGTAAAAATGAAAAAAAAAACGAAATGTTCTCAAACTTTTTGCACTACATAAGTTTCCAGGGTTGGTCTAGAAGGATTAGTGGTGATTTTGGAAATTTCGCCGACTAAGTCGCGACTTTGATAGCGTCATATGCTTTACCCACAATTAATGTAATTTGACATTAATTTTTCAGATCAGCTAAAAGGTTTTTATTGATTTTAGACTATTGTTTTAATAAACCTGCGAAATAAAAATACTGCAATTGGCACCAGTGACATTAATTTGCAGACATTCTTTATTGCCATACTTGTTCGCGCGCTTGAAATTAGGTATTCGGCAACAAATTATATTACAGTGTGAGAAACTACATTTTTCAAGCTCTAAAAAATTATTAAATTATTATTTATAGAAACTACGGAAATGTAGACCCCTAATAAGTGCCACGATAACAAAAATATGCCATTTAACCTTAATAGCCTTTACAGAAAGGTTACATTTTGTGTTCTTTTTGGCATATGGAGAACTCTGACATTGTTGTCGAGACAGAAAAACAGACACAGACACTTCTGCTGCTTGACTCGGATTCTGTCTTTGGGCTCTTGTACAGAGAACAGCGTTTCTTAACTTATACTTTTTGTGAACATATTCCAAACTCATTACCAGTGGCGGTACTTTGTAAAATTTGGATTGATATTGTTCTCTTTTGTACTGGGAATAGTGTAAAAGCAATAAATGATCTAAATACCCCCACACCAATTACAAGGACCGCAATTAATTATTTCACATGACAATTATCTGAGCGAGAAAAGGCAGCAAAGACACACAAATAGCAGCAGATATTTTTTCACCAAATACAATATACTATGTTACCTTTAAGCAGTATGAAAGACTTTGTCTTTAAAAGGACACTGAACTCCGAAATATTTTAAGTGCCTAGTAGAATGGAAAGTTGGGCAAGTTGGTATGAATCCATATTGCAAAACAGCGCGAATAACACACGGACAAGAAGAGAACACACAGGACGAGGCGCTGACTATCAACTATCTATTCAGAAGACACACTGAGAAATTCACGTGAAGACTGCTTAATGGCGAATGACAGGTGGAAGGAGAAAAAGAAGAAGCAGTCTTCACGTGAATTTTTCAGTGTGTCTTCTGAATAGATAGTTGATAGTCAGCGCCTCGTCCTGTGTGTTCTCTTCTTGTCCGTGTGTTATTCGCGCTGTTTTGCAATAAGTGCCTAGATTGCACATGTATATAAAAACAAAAGTTTGCGAGCAACTGCTTTAGCTCAATATTTACGCTGTGAGACACATCTTGAGTTATGAAAGAGTCCGAAATTAACGCCTATACGAAGAAATTAAATCTAAAATAGAGGCTAGGTTTGGTTTCGTTCCAGAATTAAAGGGATCATTGTTATTGCCTCGAGACGGATCGTAAGCGCAATATCTGAATTTTATATGCCCCTCTGCGTGAGTAATTGAATGTATGCTGCTCCAATCGCATTCTAGCGTAAACGCTGCTTTCGTTGACAACATTGAAGCTCTGACGTCACAAAACACAAAGCGAGCATTTTCGTCTGCCTCAGCGTGCTTCGTTTTTGCTGTTGTGCTCGACTTGTTTCGTAGTTGGGTGAGATTTTTGTTGCGCGGTTGGGTGCCACAACCACCGGGCAGCACATGCGAGCCAAGACATGACGTTCCACACTTTTCCGCAAGACGTGCAATGACGAGCGAAGTGGAACGTCGCCGTGCGTAGGACTACCCTTCTGCTTCCCGTCAAGATTGAGATCCCGCTTAGGCAACAATAATCTCACAGAGGAGAGCTACGAGCTGAGCTCTAAGCGGACAGAAGGCTCGTAAGCTGAGGTGTGGCGCTGTGCCAACGATATTAAACTACGTCCATCCACTCCTCGCCCAAATCGGATCAATCAATTTGATTATGCAGCAAAACCGAAACCAACAGTTAGGCCATGTGGAAACGATACCAGAAGTTGTATTTAGCACGCATGCAGCCCGATTCTGTTTGACCCGCGTGTGAAAATGGAGCGTGACTACGATTCACCAAGCTCGTCCAAGTCAAGTGACGACATGCATTTGAACGATTCGCCGTTTGTCTTCGAACCGCGGACATCGCCTCTCAGGGAACGACCCGCAGCCTCATCACCGATCCAGTGGATCCGCTGACATGCGTACCCAGATTCCGCTTCGTGTACTTAGGTTCCGCTTCAGAGGCGAAATCTGCATCCTTTGCTTTGCAAGCGCCCCTAGTTCGATCGGTGGCCGTCGCAGTTGTGTTTGCGCGAAATGGCATGTTTGCTCAAAACTTATGACTGTCTGCGAGTAATTTCCTGCTAAAAGGCGTGACTTTTTTTGCACATACTTGGGAACTGCATTAAAAAAACCGAATTTAAGTAGGGTACACCCCAGGAGACTACATAATTTGAAAATACAAGACATCCATCGACTAACGCTTGTTATCCCGACCATCCGACAAACCTTTGCGTTTTGTGACGTCACGCAGCACCTACGGATGTCAGCCATTGACACTGGCGAAATTCAGGGTGCAGTTTCGTACATAAGCTCATGAAAGGTTCAATTGATAACGGGAGATCATATATAAAAATTAAAATGACGTTTGTCTACATGAAGGCTCCCTCGACGTAACGAGCGCAAGAACTTAAGTACTTCCGGTTTCAACCGGACAATCCCTTTAAAGCGTGCCTCCTTACGTAAATATTACACTGAACACTGTTTTTGTTTTCAGGAAAAAGTGGTTACTTTCGCACATAGCACCCTAGCTTCCTCGTATACGCAGGAATAACTTGTGTCGCTCAGTGAAGCCAACGCAATAGATAGGCTCAGTAACTAGCACAATGGGACGAGCCTTCGACCCTTACTATATTCTCCATTTTGGAAAACGAGTGGCTCCACCTATAGTGAATTGGAGTTGCGAATAGACAGGTTGCACGAGACGACTTCATCCCCTCCTGCTCGCGCCCTTCGCAAAACAACAAAGACGACGTTTGCATCCTGCAGTGCAAAACAAAATACATCGTGTGAGAGCTATGCCGCAGACTACGTTATAGGATAAACTCAGCTGTGGAGCTCTCTTATGGCAGGGGGAGGGGTATACCATTTTTCATTTTTTCCCTAACGAGACACTAACACGCCCCCAACTTTTCAAATCTTTGTCAGGTGATTAAATATGGTGCGAGGAGACTACCCAATGAATATTTTGCTACAGAGTCACGCATAGTTTTGTGGGGAACGAAGTTCCCTGCCTATTTTTATTTTACAAAATTATATACACGTCCAGTCCGGTCGGGAGCTGCCAGTGTTCTGAGCTCGGCCTCTGAGTTCGTTCCCCCTTGTCCACCTCTTCTTCCTTCGTCCGAACAGCCGGTCGCTACAAGTACTCCCCCTCCAACAAGGAGGTCGTTGGAAAACGCCGAGTTGTGGTGGCAGAGGTGCCCAAGTGACATGGCGTTTTGGCCAGTCAGGATGCCTCTGTGGCTTGTTATCGCAAACAATTCTTGCGGTGGTAGTAGAGATAAGTGTTGGTGGATGTCCTTCGAAATTCCCGGCTTGCATCCTTGATTCGAGTGAGCTTGTTGGAGGTGTAGAAGCAACGGGAGTGTCAAGGTGGGCTGGCTTGAGGCGATCGATTGACACGGTGTCTTTTCGTCCATTTAGATCAAGAAGAAAGTATTTGTCCCGACGCTCAATTACTTTGAATGGGCCGTCGTACGGTTGTTGTAGAGATTGGTGACTCGCATCATGGCGGACGATTACGTGAGTGCAGTGGGCGAGCTCATTCGAAACGTACGTCGATTTACGCTGTTGTGGACGAGGAGGGGTCGCTTGGAGGGCCCGCATAGCCGTCGTGAGTTGCGTGGCATAGCTGGCGGGATCGCTATTGGCGCCATGATGAGCCGGGATGATCAATTCCCCCGGAAGGCGAAGGGGTGCGCCATATACGAGTTGGGCAGCACTACAACCGATATCTTCTTTGAAAGCGGTCCGGAGTCCCAAAAGCACCAATGGGAGGTGGACGCTCCAATGAACGCGGTCATCGTGTGCTATTAGAGCAGCCTTGAGCGTGCGATGGAAGCGCTCTACGATGCCGTTAGCCATGGGATGGTATGACGTGGTCCGAATACGCGAGCACCCTAGTAGTCTCATGAGCTCTCGGAATAAAGCGGACTCGAACTGTCTCCCTCTGTCGGTGGTAACCGATGAAGGCACACCAAATCGAGCAATCCAACCTTCGACGAATGTCCTTGCCGTGGTTTCAGCGGTGATGTTATGAATGGGAAATGCTTCAGGCCAGCGCGTGAAGCGATCAATGCATGTCAGTATACATGTGTTTCCACCGGATGTTGGGAGAGGACCCACAATGTCCAGGTGTACGGCATCGAAGCGCGCTGCCGGTGTTGGGAAGACATCGTATGGTGCTGACGTATGACGTTGAATTTTAGACCGCTGGCAGGCCAGACAAGAGCGAGTCCAGTTTCGTACATCCTTGTTGACACCCGGCCATACGAAGCGTTCAGTGATTAACCGCTGAGTTGCTCGAACTCCAGGGTGTGCCATGGAGTGTAAGGAGTCGAAAACTTGACGACGGAAATGCAGCGGTACTAAAGGTCGGGGTACGCCTGTGGTGTGGTCGCAGATGAGTGGTGTGCCACACATTGGCAAGACTACCTCGCGCAAATTCAGGCTGCAGTGCGATGAACGAACTTGTTGAAGCTCGGTGTCATCTCGCTGAGCTGAGGCCATGGCTTCAAAATCAATTGTCACGGGTAACATGCTGCAGCAGGGAGTGACGATAACCCGCGAAAGCGCATCAGCAGCCAGGTTGTCTTCGCCTTTGACATGGCGGATGTCTGTCGGTAATTCTGATATGTATGACATTTGACGGATCTCACGGGGAGTAAATTTGTCGCTCCCTGATTTCAGTGCGTATGTTAAGGGTTTGTGGTCAGTGAAAACAACGAAAGGACGACCCTCTAGGAAATGCCGGAAGTGTTTGATGGCTTGATGAATCGCAAGGAGCTCTCTACCGAATGTACTATAGCGTGACTCTGTTGCGCTGAGTTTTCGGGAGTAGAACGCGATGGGCTGCCAGTTCTTGTCGGAGAGTTGCTGCAGGACAGCGCCAATAGCAATATTGGAGGCGTCGACCATGACACTCACGGGAAGCTTTTGGCAGGGGTGAACGAGTAGGGTAGCGTTAGCGAGATCTCCTTTTATGCGGCTGAAAGCTTGGAAAGCCGAGTCGCTCCAATTTAACGGAGTTGAGTCCTTGTGTTCGCCTTTGAGCATATCAGTGAGCGGCAGGAGTGTTGAAGCGCAGTTGGGAATAAAACGCCAATAGAAATTTATGAGACCCAGGAACTCTCTGAGTTTATGAATGGTGGTTGGTTGTGGAAAACCCTTAATGGCTGCGACTTTTTCAGGAAGTGGACGGACCCCTGTGTGATCTACTTGATGGCCTAAAAAATTCAACGTCGGGACTCCAAACTCGCATTTTTGCTTGTTGATTATGAGGCCGTGCTCTTCAGGGCACTCAAAAAGCAGTCGAAGATGCTGAATGTGTTCTTCATCGTCATTGCTGTAGATTAACAGGTCGTCGACGTAGGCATAGAGGAAGGGAAGTCATCGGATGACGTGGTCGACGAAGCGTTGAAATGTTTGAGCTGCATTTCGTAACCCAAAAGGCATGCGAAGATATTCAAATAAACCGAAAGGTGTGATGATGGCCGTCTTGGGGACGTCACTCGGCTCAACTGGGATCTGGTGGTACGCCTTTACAAGATCTATTTTAGAGAAAACCTTTGAGCCATAGAGGGAAGTCGTGAAATCCGCGATGTATGGCAGCGGGTACCTGTCGGGGACTGTGGCGTTGTTCAGAGCACGATAGTCCCCGCACGGTCTCCAGTCACCAGGGTTTTTCTTGGGAACCATGTGCAGTGGAGACGCCCATGGGCTTGATGATGGTTGAATGATGCCAAGCTCTAGCATGTGATAAATTCATCTCGCGCGATCTTCAAACGGTCTGGTGGAAGCCGACGTGGTCGAGCATGAGTAGGTGGCCCAGTAGTCACAGTGTGGTGGGCAACATTGTGCTTCACTGAACGCTGAAAGTTGGTAGGGCGAGTGATAGACCCGAACTCTCGTAGCAAACTTTCGTACGGCGAAGTTGGACTGGAGCAGTTAGGCCTGTCCGGAGGTCGTGCAGGCTTGCATGCGAGGTGTGTGACAATATTTGTAGTAGCATCTACGAGGCGCTTACGTTGCATATCAACCAGTAGGTTAAAATGTCATAAAAAATCGGCGCCGATAATAGGATAAGAGACCTCCGCGACGAGAAAAACCCAGCTGAATACTCGACGCAGTGTGATGTTGAGGGACAAAGCGTGCTCACCGTAAGTAGCGATTGGAGTCTTATTGGCTGCTTGTAGGGTGGTAAGTGTTTGCCTGCCTTTTGTTTCAACGGCAGAAACCGGTAGTACGCTCACCTCCGCGCCGGTGTCAACCAAGAATCGCAAACCGGAGCCGCGATCAGTTATGAAGAGCAAGCGGCTGAGCTGCGTACCTCCACCACTCGCCGCCTCTAGTGGTGGGTGCAGGCATTTCCCGAAACAGAGCATGGTCCTACGCAGTTTCGGGCGCGGTCGCCGAAGGTCCGATGGTACCAACAAATATCTGAATGTCTTGATACTGCTCGGGCTTGGGAAGACGAACTGTATCGGGGGCGGGACGTGGATCGCTGGTGATGTTCTGATCGTGAACGTGAAGTGAGCGCGGCTACTTGGGCGGTGAGGGCCTTGATCGCTTGTTGGATATCCGTGCGAAAAGAATCCTCCGTTGTTTCAGCAGCTGAGATGTTTGCCGATGCACCGAGCAGATGTGATTGCATGGCCGCAATAGGAGCGACTTGCGGTGCAGCGACTTCCATCACGGTGTCGGCCAACCGGGCGAGCTGAACTAATGCGAGTCCCGATGCAGAAGTAAGAACCATTCTTACGTTGTTAGGGAGCCTTTGCAAGAAGAGCTCCCGCAACAGGGCGGGGTCGAATGTCGCTGCCCGCTCTCCAAGAAGTTGTTGAAGACGTCGCAGTAGCTGGGATGGTGTGCGATCGCCCAGCTCTTCAGATGTTAGTAGCTGCTGGAGCCGTCGATGCTCGGATGCCGAGGTGCGTTTGATGAGCTGAGCCTTCAAAGTGTCCTACGGGTTAGTTGTTGGTGGTTCGAGGATGATGTCTCGAATATCAACGGCAGTTTCGGGAGGCAACGCCGCTACCACATGGTGGAACCTCTGTGCTTGGGAGGTGATGTGGCTGGTTGTAAATTGGCTCTCCACTTGCGCGAACCAAAGTTGTGGGTCCGCTGTCCAGAATTGGGGAAGCGTGAGCGTGCGGACGACGGTGATGTCCAGCGGTGTTGCCTCATCGGTTGCCATGACGGAGGTGGCTTGCGGATCACGTCCGCGTCACCAATTATAGAGAACGAAGTTCCCTGCCTATTTTTATTACAAAATTATATACACGTCCAGTCCGGTCGGGAGCTGCCGGTGTTCTGAGCTCGGCCTCTCAGCTCGTTCTCCCTTGTCCACCTCTTCTTCCTTCGTCCGAACAGCCGGTTGCTACAGAAATATATAGAGCGTCCCAAGTCACGACGCTCGATTTAAAATGTCCCGTGAAAATCGTCACCAACACGTAGCATTCTAACCTTTTCGTCAAAGACGTTGTTCACAGGTACGTTTTTTCTTGTAAAATTACAAAGCGTAATTCCCTTTCTCTAAAAATTGAGGTGAAAAAACTTTCCAGAGTCAACGGCGGGTGGCGACGCAGACGACTAAGTAGAGGGAGCAGCGTCGAAAGGTGTAGCCAACCAGTGAAAGAAAGCAGAAATCTCTTAGCTGCAAAAGCGCGGCCTTTACGAAAACGCGTTTTTTTAACTTGAAGTATTTCTTTAATTGTTGGCATTTATTTTTTGACCAACGGTACATTACAAAAATATTATGTTCATTTTAGTTAACCACAGTGGTCGCGAGTAGTCTCAATAAGAATGTAGCGCCATCTATCAATACGAGTGCCAAACGCGCTACCCAACTCGACTTGATTGTCTTTTTCGCCACCCGCCGTTTACCCTGGTAAGTTTGTGGGCTCAATTATTCAGAGAAAAGAAGGTACGCTTTTTAATTTTACAAAAAATAAAACGGACACGTGAAATACATCTTTGACGAAAATGTTTGATTGCAACGTGCATGCGTCAATTTTTACGGTCCATTTCAGATCAAGCCTGGTGAACTGGGATACCCTAGCCATTACAACAGTGGCGCACTCACAAGAGTGCGCCATTGAAATATCTCGGCGCGAATAGTCCGCTCCTATGTATTAAGGCGAAAGCCTTAAGCCTGGTTCAGACAGTTGCGTTTGACTGCGTTTGACTGCGTTGCGGCAGCGAGAAACCAGGACATTCCTGCTGCTTATATCGCGTGCCATGATGATTCCTTGAATTGGATTCCACGCTTCATGCGAAGCACAGATGTGCCGGTGACTCGCTTTCGGTTCTCGACGCAACGCAGTCAAACGCACTCAAACGCAAGTGTCTGAACCGGCCTTTACTTGTCCCACTGCATAAAAATGCGGCGCCGCTGGGCCCAAAAGATGGCCATAAAAATATGTCAAGCACGCGCCACTCAGTCATATGCTCAAGGATAGCGCCCTCCATGACGCCGTCCTTGAGATCGTCCTAGAGGTTGTTCTAGACGTCGTCCTTAAGGCGTCGTTCTTGAGGTCGTCCTAGATGTTGTACTAGGTGTCGTCCATAAAGTCGTCCTAGAGTTCGTCCTAGACGTCGCCCTCGACTCCGTCCCAGACGTCGTCCTTGAGGTCATCCGAGAGGTCGTCCTCGGCGGTGTCCTAGACGCCGTCCTTGACGTCGTCCTCGACGTCGTCCTAGAGGTTTTCCTAGACGCAGTACTTGGTGTCGATCTCTAGGACGTCGTCCACGACGTCGTCCTAAACGTCGTAGTGAACTTTAACATCTGTAGACAACATACTCGAAAACATTTCTTCCGCGGCAACATAATGCTTTCGCATTCTTACACGTAAGCAGTCTTAAAGGGACACTGACAAGATATTTATGCTCGCCGAGGTTTTTAGTTGGACCTTACATATGAAAGTCCAACTACCCAGAACAGAATTTGCGGCTCAAAATACGGTTTCTTTTAACATGAAAACCGCCGATCAAGAACTGGCCGGCTTGAGTCGCGCTCACTCTCTTCTTCGTGGACATGGGCCGTTTTCTAAGGTTTAGACACAACCACCAAATTTAATCAAAGTCGTGGGTCATTGAAAGCACACACTCAGTATTAAAATAGAAACAAAAATACGTAACCCATTTTTTGTGGCTTCCAAAAAGCTGCAAATACGTAGATTGAAAAAAAAAAAAAAAAGTTGCTCAGAGAACCGGAAGCATTGTGTGCATTCACCGCGTAATTCTCAACATGGCGTCATATCGCGTATTGTGGGTCTCGCGCGCTGGACGGCGATGGCAGCGGGCGATGGACGTGGGACTTCTATCTTAGAACTGACATCCACGGTACCAGCGAATCTGTCTTCTTTTGAAAGAGAAATTTTGGACCGTTCGAAGAAATTCGTATTCATCCCGTACTACACGCCCGACCACCAAGCCGATTTGTACGCAGACATCGCCGAGCCGTTGCCCTTTCTCGTGACTTAAGACATCGCTTGTGCGAAAGTCAAGCACGAAGTGTGTACTACAGTTGAATCTGCACGTGTACGATTTCTTTACTAGTTGCGAATATGGCCAATGTGTGGAGCTTCCTGACTTCGAGCCGGAATTGCCTCTGCTGGAGGGAAATCGGCAGCAAACTTTCCGAACTACAGTTCACTGGCTGCATTAGTACAAAAGGTTCCCCCAGTAACTCAGTGGAAAGATGACCGATCCACACGCAGCGGTCCCAGGTTCGATCCCTGGTGTGGGCGTACCTGTTTTTTTTTTTTTGTTTTTTTTTGTCAAAACATCTTGCGATTTTTACATCTTTTTATTTTTTTAATTATCACGGAAAACAATTTCTGTGAACGATACGTAGCTGAACTAAATGATAATGGGATTCTCTTCTTGACACCTGCGAACTCAATGTAGTCACTTTCCACACAATGCAAGGAGCATACGAATCGGGTAGCTCCCGCTTTCCGAGGTACCCGTTTTACAGGAATTGCAGCGAGCCATTGGTCCCGATCTCGTGGATCTTTCGGGAACTTGTGCAGACTCTGCCGCACAATGCCACTTTCAGATGCAGGACATGTGAGGCAGCTCTTCACGCAACATCTTGGGGGTATTCTTTTCGGAGCCGGTCACGGGAATTCACCACGGGCACTCCCTACTCATTTCCAACTCTTCAATGTACATCGTGAAGTACAGAATTGCGAGCGGAACAAACATAACTGCAAAGGAATCGTGCGGCGAACGGTTCCCGCAACGCATCACCGTCTGCTGCGAGCAAAAAAAAAAAGCACTTATTTATTTATTTATTTATTTTTATTTATTGTACATACCCTCAAGCGCCGAGGCATTGTAGAGGGGAGGGGCAAAGCAAACAAAAATAAAACAAACTGACAAAAAAAAAACAATCGGCAAGAAATTCAAACATCAAAAATACACTGCGATTGGCTAAAGCAGTAAGCAATATCTGTAACGAGCAAAATTAACAAAATAAAATGAATCATGTTGGCTCATTAAACAGAAAAGTAAACAAAGAAAGAGAAAATAATCTGGTATAGTTGCGATATCTGCTGGAAGGTGGTTCCAGTCGTTTGATGTATGCGGGATAAATGAATAAAAAAAAGTGTTTGTTTGGCAACGTGTTAATCCAACTTTATTCAAATGGTCCAGACGCGAAGAGTAATAGTTAGGCAATGTAAAGAAATGGTCTCGCAGCGACTGATGATGATACACTTTATGAAACAGGCAAAGTCGAAAAAACTTTCTGCGCAATGACAAAGAGGGTAACAACAAACTGGACTTCATGGATGATATGCTAGCTGTTCGATTATAATTAGACAGAATGAAACGAACGGCGTTATTTTGCTCTAGTTCGAGAGCGTTATGCAGAAAAGCGTGATTAGGATCCCAAATAGAGGCTGCGTATTCCAATTTTGGCCGTACAAGAGTGTTATAAAGAAGAAGTTTTAAGTTAACTGGGGCCGTTCTGAAGTTTCGTCGTAGGTATCCTAACATGCGGTTAGCGTTGGCGATTATTATATCGATATGAGGCTTCCAGGTTAATGTCGACGATATAGTAACACCCAGATAACGGTATGAGTTTACAGATTCAAGTTGAATGTCGGTTAGTGTATATGCTGAAGGGCGTGCGCCTTGCCGGGAAACGCGCATTAGTTTGCATTTGTTAGGGTTTAGTTCCATACGCCATTTTTTGCACCAAAGAGTAATATTATTTAAATCAGATTGCAAAATGCGTTCATCATCATCATCATGAACTTCCCGATAAATTACACAGTCATCTGCGTATAAATGCATGGAGGAAGAAACACAACTTGGTAAATCATTAATGAATATTAGAAAAAGAAGCGGACCTAAAACCGAACCTTGGGGCACGCCCGATACCACATTAGTCAGGGATGAATTAATGCCATTTAGAGTTACATATTGTGAGCGGTTGGTAAGAAAGCATTCCAACCAGGTTAACAAATTAGGATCTAGGTTTAATGAAGAAAGTTTAAGCATTAGTAACTTATGATTAACCTTGTCGAATGCTTTAGAAAAATCGAGAAAAATACAGTCAGCCTGATGGTTTTTATCCAGTATAGCATGCAAACAATGGGTGAAGTGAAGCAGCTGCGTTTCACAAGAAAATGAGCGACGGAAACCATGTTGAGCAGGGGCGAAAAATGATTCTAGGTAATTAAAAATATGAGAGTACAGTATGTGCTCCATTATTTTACAGGGAATACTTGTTAGTGAAATGGGTCGATAATTTAATGGATAATGCTTGTTACCGGACTTATGAAGGGGAACCACCTTCGCAGTTTTTCATTCTATTGGGAGCGTTCCACATTCAAGAGATTGCTGGAAAAGTTTAGCCAAAAAAAAGGATGAGTACATTTTAGTTTGTCTTAGAAATTTTGAGTTAATATTATCGCTTCCACATGACGATGTTACTTTCAAAGAATCAATTAACTTTACAATTCCAGTAGGCTCCATGGAAATTGGAAACATAGGGCTAAACTCAGAACGTGGAACGTCATAAAATACATTTCCATCACCTACAGAAAAACTATTTGAAAAAACATTATTAAACACTGATGGATATTCTGCCGGAGGGATTAACGCCCCAGACTCATCGCTAAGAGAGATTAAGTCGTCGTCATTCACATTAACAGTCTTCCAGAACTTTTTGGGGTCATTTAACAATAGACTCGGTAAAGTGTTCTTAAAAAACATTTCTTTGACGTCAGACACAGCTTGGGAATATTCGACCTCAGCCGCAAAGTATGCTTCCCACCGATCAATCGTGTTACGTAATTTAGCTAAACGAAAAAGTCGCTGTTTTTTATTGGAAAGACGTTTTAGGGTGTTAGTATACCAAGGTGCATTAGCATCAGATTGAATACGCCTGACGGGTACATGCGCATCAATCAGTTCGTTCACTTTTAAACAAAATAATCTCCAATTTTCCTGCACGCTTCGTTGATCAAATTGTGGCAGATATATGTCCAGATAACTGCACAGTTTTTGGTTAATAAGGTCAAAATTGGCTTTATTGTAGTCAGAAATAAGCTTTAATTTTTTAATATTGATTGGGGGAGCAACTTTGAGATCAAAATTTAACAACGAGTGATCACTTAAGCCTGGAAGATACGTAAGGGAAGATAGAAGGTCAGGGTGTGTCGACAAAATTAAATCAAGTGTGTTCGCTGTATCATTGGCACAGTTGTGTGTAGCCACGTGACTTCCGGCTCTCTCTCGGTTTCGGTTTCTAGCAGTTGCGTTTTTTGGCTTTATAAAATGTATGCGACTCTGTAGCGAAATATTAATTGGGTAGTCTTCCGACACCATAATAAATCGCCTAACAAAAAAATGCAAAAAAAATTGAGGGGATGTAAGTGTCCTTTTAAGTGCACTCCTGTAATTTTCTTCATTACACGATGGGAGGGCCACTGAAAGCATCTGTTTCGCCAACAGGCACTGATTAACCGTCTTACGGCAACATAAACTTACCTTCCGTTTGTTTTTTCTTGTCTTCTTCTCGCTCATAAATACTTCATATCTATTTTTATGTCAATATTTATAAGGGGTATGATCATTTTTTTTTGTCCCTGCTTCCCTGTCATCCATTTACTAGACTGGAGACGACGAACCTCAAAACAGACTCGCCATCGACTCGGCGTGAAAGCTGTTTTACTGCCAAGGCTGACTGCATTAGCTTTTACCTCATTACGAACACGGTACCTGTACGGCTGCCGTGTGGCCTCATGCGCTAGGACCTAAGGCCCCAGTGCTCTTTCCCCTGCCATTTTCCGCCACCTTCCCGTAATACCCCACAGAACACTATTGCCTTCCGCGGTGTGCAGAAACGGGCGAGCAGAAGCGCCTCCGTTTTCATGACCTGCCACAAAAGAAGGCAGTAAAATGGGGAAGCAGGCTCTGATTTACTATAATGGCACCTTTGATGGTTGCGATTTCTTTCGCTTTCTACACCTTACTTTTATATTTTATATTGGATGTCTTATTGTCTGTATGAAAAAAATATTCTTGTACCAAAAGACACGTCAAGGCATATGTTCTTATTTAGGTATCAGTGTGTGCCCTTTGAAGGGCTTTCCATTGGAGGTGTTTGCCTGGCGTCCTCCTGTTTTTGTCCGGGACACCTGCTGGCATCTCATCTCAGGCTAAAGCAAATGTGCAGAACCTTTCCTAAATATCGTATTAAGTTGATATTACTATTAAGAATTTCATCACCATAGCTTGTTTCATAACTCATATAATATTTGTACAACGACATCATTGCGTGGGCATCGACGTTTAGAAATAAAGACTAAATTTTCTGTGCACCACAGTCCAGGATGCTTGCTTTAGCAAACATGATTAACCGATAATGTTGATGAATTCGTTGACCCCCTTCACGATATGACGAGTGCAGGTATTTCTAAGTCTAAGGCAGGGCATCGTGAAAGGAGCCTTGGTGGGCAAGGTGTCAGGTCCCCGTTATTTGAAATGAAAGCAAAATAATTACTTTCAATTGATATAACTCATGTTATTTTTATTGCTTAGGAAGCTGCATAAGAAAGTAATGCAGCATATGCCCTAAATCTTAGAGTACCATAGTAAATATATCTCAGGATTCGGCCGAACACGTACACGCTTTACAAAATCAGTAATTATTGTTACTTGTTAGTCGCACAAAGAGTTACTTACTGTGTTACCATTTGCTGGGTCTCAAAGGAATACGCTACTTTCACTCCACCATGAAGTGTTAATTTTACACGACTTTTAAGGCGTCGTCGCACTGAAGCAGTACATGACTTTTAATGCAGTGTGTCTTGATTAATTCCTTGGCTTTTTAAACAAAATTACAGCGAAATTAATTCGAACACAGTGGTTATGTTCTTTCGTAGGTATTGCCTGGTTATTTTTCAAATGGAAATATAGTTTTTGAGAAAATTAACTGCTTCAAACGTCGGAGTCGCCACAAATTCAAACAAAACATCCAATAAAATCTGATGCAGTCGCACTTCGCCTTTAGAGCGCATGATACATATTTGAACGTTGTAAACGTATTTCGATTATCCAGCTTTTCATCTAGCAAATTAATAAAGTATAGCATTATAAATGAAGACTTCGTTAATAAAAGCCATACTGATGTTTAGCTGTTCTGTTACTCATGCAAGTATGTTTTTCTTTACTCTAGCTCCCCCTAATTGTTCTTTCTGTTGTAAATAAACATATAAGCTGTTTCACTTTATAACATATGCTGTCAGTTCAACATTTACAGACAAAAACCTTATAATGTGAGTAAACATTAAAATTAGCGTTTTTTTTCCTGTACGTAGTTTGGGTTTAAAGGTGAAGGGAGCGCACGCACCACTTCACTAATTTAATGTGTCCTGAAAGTCGAGGTCTCTACCTAACCCCAACTTTATTCTTGAACCTTTGAACCATCTCAATGCCCAAAAAATGCAAGGTGCCGCTATAAAATACGTTCAAATCTCATTCACTCCATATATTTTTTTGTTGGTTTTTAATGCTCCAAGGTAGCCCAATAATTCAAGGCAAGTGTAAGAAAATCTATCTGGCAGTCTCGCCGTAAATATTAGCACCACGAACAAAAGAGCGGCTTTCTTCTGTGCCTGGACGTCCGGTCATGCAAATTTTCGGAGACTCCCACATTTAGTGCCGAAAGAGTCGTAAGAGTTACTCGCCATAACGGCCACCGTTTTTTTTTTCCCGTAAAGTGCACTGCACTTTCGAGATTATAAAAGCCGCGTGCATTGAAAGAACTTTTATTGCGTGGGAATATTTCCCAAAAACAAAAATATACACCTAAGATTGGGGATACTCCACTTAATTAAAAAGAGAAAAGAAAACTTCTCTTGAAATAATCGTCATCTTAACGTGAAGTGCTCTTTGGATATGTTCTCTGCATTGTGTGAAGCCTGATAAGTTGAAGTTGATATAAGCATGGCCAGGAAACTTGGTGCTGATTCGTTAATGCAACAGGTCGCGTCACCAGAGGTGTAGCCTAGGAGGAGCTTGAGACCATAGAGAGTTCTGGAAGATCGCCAGGTGTATACGTCGTGCATATGCGAAACTTAAGGTATCGCTAAGTGTTCGTGATGCCAGAACGTTTCACGCGAACAACACAGTTGCCTGGCAAATTTGACGTCAACTTTCTGAAGGTGAAACCAGGGTAATTGTTTTAACATTCAAAGGATGCGTGTTGTTTTAAAAAACTTATATGAAAATCTAATTTCATACGTAGTAAACCCGCAGTTCATTAAAAACTAAACCTTCTAAATGTTATTATTTTGGTGCTTCAGTAAATGTGAATTAATCCGTTTGAACTCAAAGAAACAAAATTGAAAGTCTTCCAACCTTTTTAGGTGGGAAGGTAGAAGGTATCAAAGTCGAGAGACGCTAATTTGAAGTGAAAACTAATATTAACTAATGTCGTATTTAGCCTATTTTTCTAGAATTGCTTACCTTTGGCCGTGCTTTTCTAACCTATCACATACTTCCGCGCAACACCGAAATGACTGAGCCAGGTGGAGCTTGCGGATGCGAGCGTCTTAACCAGCTTAACTACATCCCTAATCCAATAGCAGTTCAAACTTTGAAGTTCTAAGTCTACGTTTGTGAAGAACTCATAAGCCAACACAAGCATGAATCTCCGGGTGGGGTAAAAGTTCCAATTTATTCAATAACACAATTAATTCTTTGACGCGAAGGAGAGCATCTTCCATCCGGCGCAAGTGCATTATACGTAGACATTTCCGAAAACGTGTACGTGTTTCCACAATCTTTCGAAAATGTTCCGTGTACTGAGGTAACATTCCAGGTAAGAAAATACATCTACCAACAAATTGTTAGAGTTATTTTCTCGTAACAGCGGTGATGCGTCCGTCTAGAAACTATTTTGAGAATCGGCTTTATTTGGACAATACCAAGACGTACGCATCTTTCGCAGGGAGTATGCGTTGTCGTTGTTGCTTTACCCTTTGAGTTCGTCTCACACAACCAGAAAGGATCCCTCGCTGCTTGTCAAGTAGCGTTGGAAATGTTGCCTTGAAGTTAGTTGACGCAGGAATCCTAAAGGACGGTGAGGTTCACACACTCGTTTTTCCTTTACTGGAGCATGCACATTAAATTCGGAGTTCACCCATCGCACGCTTCGTATTAGACCGCAGCTTTTAGGTGCCCGTTTCCGCGTATAGTGACGTCGCCGTCGCCGTCGGCGTCGGCGTAACCGCGCGTGTTGCATTATGGAATGTAACGGACCTATACACCAATTCAATTCCCCGCTAAATTTAGTGAAGAAATTGACTTGATATGTAGGTATGTGATGTCCTATAATGCAGCACTGCGCACTCAGATTCCCCGCTAAGTTTAAGGGCAAACCTGAAGTCAGATGACCTCAAAACCAATTCAGCTTTTCCAATAAATTAAGCGAGGAATTAAATTGGTGCCGTGGTGAAGCGGCGTCAGTTTTCCCGCTAAATTTCACAGAGAAACCGACATTGTTTATAAGTCACTTATCATGAAATCACGTGACATCATTTTTCCAGCTAAATTTAGGGGTGAAACTGAATCGGTGTTGAGGTCACGTGAAGTCAGTTTGCTGCTAAATATTACGGGGAAGCTATATTTGTTCATAGTTGTTGTGACACGAAATCACGTGACGCCTTTTTCCCCCGCTAAATATAGCGGGAAACAGATTTGGTGTTGAGGTCACATGGAGTCAATTTTTCAGCTAAATTCAGCGGGAAACTGTGCCCTCATGTGGCGTCACAGTCCAGGGCTTCACAAGATGGGGGTTCACGAAATCCGGAGCAACTAGCTAAAGAGGTTTCACATCGAAGCAAACGGCGTTCGCGTTGCAATATGGGGCTCCGTCCCACCGTAAACTCCTCGCTCTCCCTGGCCTACCCTCGAAAAAAAAATTATTGATATATACGGGGTGTTTTACAATACTTTAGAAAGGGTTCAAAATATGTTAGTGCATTTTAGAAAGACCAAAGCAAAGGAGATAGTTTGTTAATAGTTTGGAGTAAGTCAGACTATATTTTTTTGTATTTCGCCCAATTACCAAATTAGGAATAATTAACAAACTTCTGAAATATTCAATTTAGAGCATAAGTTCTAAAGGCAAAGTTGTTGAGCGTCATCAGAAAAATCTAATTTACTGTTTTTTTTTTTTTTATCAAGACATCTCTAACACGGTTCGTTTTTCAGGGCTTATAAGAAAGGCGCGAGTTATGAAAAAGAAACACGTAAAAACGCGAATCTCTCTAAAACGCTCTGTCAGCAGTGCCCTATTCAGCATGTGGGCTTAATTTATTTAGGCCACACTGAGAGCGCTTCAATACAAGGCGCGGAAGCGGAAAGTTACGTGTTTCTTTCTAAATTCGAGAGCTTTTTTTCAAGCTCACAAAACGGAATCGTGTCAAGGTTTCTTGATAAGAACCACTGAATTGGATGTTTCTGAGGACGCTCCACAACTTTATCATTGTAATTATTGCTAAAATTTGAATACTTCAGCTCATTAAAAATCTTAATTATTTAGTTAATTGCGTCAAATACAAAAAATTGACTGAGTTGTTCCAAACAATGAACAAATTATTCTTTAAGTTTGGTCATCCTAAAATGCACGAAAATAATCTTAAAGCTTGGCCAAAGCGAAGTGGAACACCCTGTACATGTAAATATATATCTGTATGTATATTTCTCTAACACGACGTATCACAAAATCAACATACGTGAAGAGCTGCGCTCAAATTTTGTTTTACAAAGGAGCGTAAACGTGTGTAATTTTGTTATCTTCATTACTGTCTCTTCTTAAAGAGGTTAAGCTGAACTTAGTTACCTTCGTCGTTTCGCTCACTCTGACAAGAAATATGCATATTCGTCTTAGTTCAACACCGAAGTTATATATTCGCATGTAATTCCCGGTTTTCCTACATTCTTAGATAATAAAATTGGAGCTTTCTCACGACCGCACTTTCGTAAAAAATTTGAAGTGGGTAGCCTTACCTTTAAAAGTTGTGTATTTTTTAATGATGTTGTGACTGTCAGGTGGATTCAGGTTTGAGTGAAAGTAGCAGTTTGAGTTGTGATGAATTCATGTATGTTTGAATTGTTCTTTGAAAATGAGGATTGGCAATCGCGTATATTGGAGAAGTGTTGCTGGAAAAATATATTGGCATAAGTTAAAGTATGTAGCACACTGAACCAAGATTATACGTGGAAAGCGAGGTCGTGCTGAAGTTTCCGGCTCCTAATGTTCTAATATATTTCTGCGATTTTACTATGGTTCAACAGCTGAGTGCCATCTTTTGTCATGAACTGCATGATGCATTTGAAAAACTTATATTAGCAACAATATTTTAATAATCATATTGCCATCTTCCCTGGGTACAAACACTGGCATACATTAGGACAGACGAATTCTGTCTGGATAAAATGAAGCACAGAAAGATTACTTCTGTAATTAAGACGCAAGGCATCATTTTCGTGCAGGCTTGGTCCACTTTTGCGCGGACTGTTTATTTCAGAATCGAAGGAAATTTATTTCGATCTATGTTGTCCATATTGATAGAAAGAGCCTTGCACTGGTAATTATAAGTTCACTATGTGAATGGATGGATACCTAACTAGAAGCTCTAGGCCCAAAATTCGAGTTTTTTTTTTTTTTTTAGGTCGGTGACACACATATAAGTACGTTAACTATAATAATAATCGTCTTCATTTTGACCCCAGAGGAGTGAGAGGGACGGGAGAAAATTTGCACGGTGGAGCTTGACGAGGCTCCCGCCTCATCACTTGTCAGTACAGGCGCCAATGCAAAAATACACAATGAACTATATTAAAACATAAACACTAAGAAAGCAAAACCTAGAACAGACTATAGATATAATAATAAGCGCTTACAAGATTTAAAAAAAATAGAAAAGACAGATTGAAAACAAACTCTCGCAAGATTAGGAAGATTCAGCAGAAATGAAATCTGCGATCAAAAACTTCTTTGCGGGCATCTCCGGAATGATATTAATATGTAAGAATTTATATAAAACAATGGGCAAGTTATACCAAATTGATTGATCTCCGTAAGTTTTTCGGTATCTGGGAATGTTCCAGGAATTTTGATAACAAGTAATGTTAGAAGAAAAGTATGTACTCAAATTGAACATTTGCAATGCAATGATATTTCGTGTTCTAACTGCTGTTCGGAAAAAAAAGCAGGCGATACGAATATTATACTGGGAAATGGCACGAAATATATTAAGTTTTCTAAAATGCCTTTGAGTATGTGTAGCCCGTGACGCCTTTGCAATATTGCGGAGACCCTTTTGGACACTTGCAATAATGGGGACAGTTATGTTAGATCGAAACATGAAATTATATACCAGTCTTTTAGTGCTTTTTTTTTGGTAGAATATATCTGTTCTTATTCATTATTCACCTTAATCTATTCAGTTATGTGAATACTTGATTTATATGGCAACCCCGTGTCAGGTCCTGTAAAATATACGCCCGGTGATTTAATGTTGTGGAGAAATTCAATTTTGTTATTATCCCGAATAATGCTTGTAGATAAGGATACCGACTTTTCGCTTGGCTTGATTAGAACTGCTTTAGTTTTTGTTGTGTTAACTTTTAAATAATTGAAGTCAGTGCATGATTTAAGAGAGTTTTTGTTTTTTCTGCGTCTGCGTCTTGGGGGGGGGGGGGGAGGGGGGGGGGCGTAAATAATAAATCACCGACGATCACGGTTGGTGAGATCCGTTGATTTTGGAGTGGAGCTTACCTTGATGTTCTAATATTTGTAAACAAAGAATATAGTGCTCAATGACTGTAATAGTTTGGCCTTTACAATTTAGTGGTGCGCATGATGCTACCACATTCTTTTGTAATTTCTCAAGGAAGTTTAAAAAACAAATAACAAATAATTTTTGTTCCCTCCATATAGATATCAGAAAAAAAAACTACTGTTTCTCCTAGAAGTAATGTAATTTGAATAGTCTTTTTTTTTTAAACGCCCCAGTGAATATACTTTTTCCAAAGTACGAACGCTCGTGGTATCTGGTATTTCTGGGGTCAGTAGTATTGTGCACTATGTATTATGTAAACCCCGCGAACAATTAAGTCGTCTTATATCTCATTTGTTCACTCAATTATACGATAAATCCTGAGGTGCCTTCTTTGATTGGTGATGTCGTTTTGCCTGTCTGAACACACAAGAGTTTGTCATACCATCTGGAAATAATATCATTAGCAGATGCGTAAGTATTGCGTAACAAAAACCGAAAGCTTTTCACAACGATCACTTAACTTTTTACATTGTCAACCAATGTATTCCTTGCTTTGAAACTTACCCAACGTACCCCACTATTTGACGAAACGTTTTCGTTTATAGCTTTTATTCGTGATGACGTACGTTTACGACTGTAGGCTTGTCCCACGCTCCCGACATTGCGCCATTCACCCTGAGTTGCGTGCGGCAGAAATACTGAGAAAACAAAATAGCATGCCTCGCGTTTATATTATTGACCGACTCTTTGCGCACAGTGCACAAGAACTTAACACGGTGCGACAACGTTGTTTTACTTCTTCGCAAAGCTGCCATAAAAACCTTGTTACCGGCCTTCATAACTGCTCCAATAAATATAGTGTCTTGAAGTAATGGGAACAAATGCGCGGAAACACACACACACACACACACACAAAAAGTACAAATTTGAAAGACACTAACTGCGCAGAATGTCGTAATAGAAGGAAATAATCTTGGATTCCCCTCGTCTTATGCCGTGCAGGCGGGTAGAGGTCTAACAAGTGAAGTGTCAAGTTTTTATGGTTTGAGATTCTACACGGTGGTGTAATTGTTGTGTTGAGTGCGAAAATAGTGCTGTGTTTTGTTGAGAGCAATAATATTTCCTCGTGATTTCCGCTGCGAAAAAATGAACAGCATACAAGGTCATTAGCTGTTTAACGTGAGAATAAGAATCAATGTATTTAAGGTGCGGAACGCGGTGAAGATGGTACGAATAGGTACTTTAAGAGGTTTCCACATTAAATGCCTGGTTCCTAGCAGTGTCCCATAAAACACATTTTTGAGAACCAGAATCCAGCAAAGCAGACTACGGCGAAATACGTTCCTAAAACGCACATTCTTCTAAAGTATAATCCTGTAACAAATTCCTGTAACGCAGAAGCGTGTCACATAAGTTTTCGGCATTATAAAACAAACAAAAACAAAACAAAATGGCAGCAGAAAGCATGTAGGGGGAACAAACGACCCTCCGGTTGGGAAACCGGCTCTGAATCGTTTGCTTTGAAGCCTACGCCAGAAGTGCGTGTTAAAAATGTCGTCACAAGGCAGTGAGCGCGGCTGTATATAAGCTAGGAGAGTGCGTGGGTTGCGAAAAAGAAGAGAGTTCTCATGTGCTTGGGAGAAAACGCGGAGGCGCCAGAAAGCTTGGCCAAAGCTGCGTTGCGCGGCTGCAAGACACGTCAACTTCGCGTTACATTCCCAGTGAAGCGCTAGGTTTGGCTGGGATTTGTTCTGAGACATAACGTATGACGATGTTCACACCAACCAAGGTTAAAATGCGTAACAAGTTTATATCTCCAACATCTTCTCGAAGTCGCACTGAGTGCATTCTACGTTCCGTCTGCCTTTGCTTTGCTCTCCTAAACTATTGAGGGAAATAGAAGCTTCGTTTCAGCTAAGATAATTGACACTGCCCTAAACAATGGTATTTAATATTTTATTACACTTTCTGAATAAGGTTTGCGTTAATTCCGGTGCTAAAATAGGCCTTGTTTATTTATACCAGAATACAAAACCCATACAAAATTATTTATTTTTTTCGCCAATGTGGTGTGTCTTTGAGGATGTACTTTGTCCGATATTTCTTTTTCTTTTTACAATTATCTACATGGCCGCGCTTTGATTGTGTCTATATTTCACTTCCCTACATCATGGCGGGTCCTTTGGAAAATGAAAGTATTCAATGTCTAACCAACTCCGTTGGAACTAGTTGTTTTATATAAGTTAGTTCATTTGCTATTGGTATATTAATTGCCTCATCTAGCACTTCAAAATGTTTGATTTCGTTTGGCAACCTTTTGTATGTACAGAGCGCGACACTGTTAGCGCGAACAAGCGATCGCCGGTTTTTCCAGTTTTTCTCTTCGAAACCAAGGGATGTCATCCAAGTTATTATTGCTACAGAAAGAGCTCATTTAGTTGTCTAATGTAAGCGTTAAAATTTCGTGCTTACTAATACTATTTAGAAGTAAAACGTGAAAATGCGCGTATGTCGTGTTCGCGCTAACAGTGTCGCGATGTGTACATACTTTTGTGTTAAGTGTTTTTTCGTCCTCCGTTCGATGGAGCTTAAGCTGGAAAGCGCTCTCGTTATTTATATATTTGACACGCGATAAGTCAAGCTAGGGATTATTAATAGGAGTGGTAATTACAAACAAACTTCGAAAAGCAAGAATAATTTTAAAAAACACGCAAACACTACCCAAAAAACGGCGGTACACAAAACACAAGTAATATAAACAAATATCGGCATTATTTGATCACGTGAGTTCACATAGAACATGAAGTCCTAGCTATTTACCTACTGATTGTTTGGTTATATTTTTCTTGCCTGCAAAATGCCTATGCAATTGATAATGTAAAAAGAACCATTAACACAATACAACAAGCAGGTTGCACATGCGTTTCTTTATTGCACTTCAGAATTCAAACACTTCAATCTGGAATAGGAGCTCAACTAACGATAAGGCAGACAGTGTGTTCTAACTTAAAAAATAAATCTGCTATGTGCCTATAAGGACGACATTTTTCATGTTAACGTCATTCCAAGTGACTCATTGCAATTTCGGCTTTGTCAGTCGACGAGCACACATGAGTGATCACAATAGTTTGCGGTAAAGGTAGTGCGGTAAAGGTAGTGCAGGGAGAATTTTAGAGTCAGGCAAAAAATACCCGAGATAGGAAGCCCGTCTAGAAAGGGGCCGCCCAATAAAGAACCCCTCAGAAATAGCCTGTTAGAAGAAAAAAACAAAACAGTAGAAAAACCGGGAACAAAAGGTTTGCAATTGCAGGACGCATGCCAACAACCGTGACAAGTCGCATCCAACTTGCCCGGACTATAGCAGAACCAATAACTGTCCCCAGGTTAAGAGTCTGTAAAATAGCTAACGCATACCCGAGCCCTCCAACTTATTATTTCCCACAGCTGTGCGCTGCACAGGGCGGTTTGAAGAGCAGGGTACAAAACATTAAGCGAAGTCTATGCTCGCCTTCCTTCAGTTACATAGAGCTTCCACTGATTGCGATGGCCCTGGGCAGCCAGTGGACATAGGCCTGAAGCCATAGGCTTGCTGCCTGATAAATTGAATTTGACAACAAGCGGAACGCTGACGCAGCTGTCACATCAAAGCTGCAGTCATCTCAGTCGCTTTTTCATGGCGTGCACAATCTAGCGCGCACTCTAGCAAAGTTGCTACTCAGCAGAGACAAAAGCGAAGATTCGAAGCAATGAATACTAAGGAGCCCAGGAAGAGTTTATGTTTATGAAGTCTAGTATTTATTCTAGGTTACCATATTTATAAAATGATTTTGCTACTGAAATCGGGAAAAACAACTCACACTGAATGATACAGATTGCCGCAACACCCCAATAAGTAACCTGTGCTTTACCTACGGAAGTTACAGCGACAGGTGTCCTGAATACTTTAGCCCAATGGAACTCATTTCGCCATGGGCACATCGCTCAGTTTAGAGTCTGTCGGCCCTCTGCCAAATACGCGGTGGCTCTAACATTTATGTGTCATATTACGAACAACGGTCTGAAGGGAAGGGTAATTAAATCACTCCAGGTCTTCCCTGCATGCATTGTGAATTTTTAACGCCACTCACCACTATTTATGCAGAACAGGGAAGGATCAAAAGAAAATGAAGGCGGGGTGGGTGCACTGAATAATTTGCTAATGAACGCGTGAATCTCCGACCCCCAAACAAGCATCGTTGTAACGGCGCCCTGCATTGCCAAATGCCATTGAAGTCGGGAGAGTGTTCTTCTGCTCACAAAGCGGGGAAAAGGGACGATTCCGACGCATGCGACCGGTCTTACACTCTTAAAAAAAAGCTAGTAGTATTTACTAGGTAAGAGCTAGTAACCGCATGTCACATATGTTACTAGGTACCTAGTAACCTTAGGTAGTAACGGTCAAGCTAGTAATGGTTACTAGGTCAAGAAGGTAGTAACTGTTACTAGCCTCAAAGTAGAATCCATGTACTTCACTACCTCTAGCTAGTAACTAGCGCTACCTCCCGACGGAAGACCGGAAACGCAACTAGTCACGTGATATCCGGTGGAAAAAAAAAACGTGTGGGGTTATGCCACTTACCACCAAATGGCAGGCGCAACAAAAATTGAAACTGAAAATGAGTAATCCAGGTGGCGCTAGTCACCGTCCAATTAAACGTACATAAAAAAGGAAGCCGATAATTTATAATAATTATATCAATCCTTCCACATTTGCAAGTAGATACCTATAAACATGCACGCCCCATATTTTTAGCACACAATCGACACAATGCATTCAACACAAACACACCTTTACTTAACGCTAATCGCTAACTTACGGGCGGGGGCAGTGGGGATAGAACCCGGGAGGTTCCCAGCGCAAGCTTTCTAGCTGAGACGCGTTAGCCCACTCGGCCACTTCCTCCCCGCTAAGTTCCTTGGCTTCCCTTAAGTCTTTTATACTGACCATTTGAGTGCCCAAACTTGTCGTCATGAATCAGCACGTCAGTCTTTCGCAGTCACTAGGTCAGTGGCGCGACGAGGCAAACCGCATGAAAGCGACGGGAACAAGCGGCCAAGGCTATGAGCGAATTCCCTAGAAATTAAAAAACCAAGCGACGCGACCGATGACTGTGAGAAATCGCCGTCGCTCATCGCTGTCTCCGTCGCTCGTGTCGTCGCTGGCTAAATCGATTACATGCGGTTCAGCCTTTTAAACGAATGCGGTCGCCGTCGGCGAGAGAATGCTTTCTTGCCGTCTCCCGCGGAGAACGAAGGCTCTAATTGACGGGGAGTACGACGGCAGCTGCACTCCTTTCGCGTGCTGCGCTACAAAACTGCATGCAAAATTAATACCGCGTGCAGCTCGCATCTTAATTTTTGTAGTACACTGACGAATGCTCGCGTTTTCGGGCAAGATATAAGCAAATTCAGAAAGACTTGTAGAATGCCAAAACAGTTTTTTTTTTTTCATTAGTCCCAAAGCTACATACACTATTTACGACGCACATCAACGGTTCTGACAGTGCACTGTCACGACCGAAGACAGCTCAATCAGAATCATTCAACCACCAAGCACACACAAACCGTGAAGTTCTCAGTGTCAAGTAGGAGGAGGCGAAGAAAACTTCTTGGACGACGAAACCCATTCCAGTGACAGCGGCACCGGCTCGTTAGAACTATCCACGAAGCAGTCCAGGTCCACGCACACACTCGCCCCGTCGAGCGCACGAGCGTTAACTATGTACTCCAACACGGGAACACGAGAACTGCACACTACACAAGGCAAAAACGGCAGGTTCACATCGGAAAAATAAGCGTCTTGCGAACTCCGACTTGCCCCAACTTGCTTGCCGTACAATGTTGCCAAGCGTCTCTTGTGAAAGAAAAACATGTTTCAAAGAAATACAAAAATAAAAAATATAAAAAAACAGAATGAACTTGTCTTGTTTTCGGAAGCGTTTTTAGTATGTGCTACGTGGCTATTTTCAACCCACTTAAAACCAAAATGAAAATATAAACGCTCACAAACGAATGCAAACGAGAAGGAAAGTATGTGAGCCGCATGGCCATTGCATCAACAATGGCTGCTGCGCTCGCTGCAGCGCTGGCTTCCACGTCGTGCTGGTACGGAAGCTGCGATCTTTATAAAGTCAGCTCCAACCCTTAAACATGCCCCCTCATACAATATTTGACGCTACGATTGCGTGTGGATGCCACTCCCTGCGATCCGAAACAGCAAGTACGTCGCTAACACTGGTAATCGGGTATGAAGCAAGCGCGACCATCTTCTACGCGCCTTTGCTGTAGTAAATAGCTAGTAAAAAGGTAGTAACGGTCAGAAAAAGCTAGTAATGGCTGAATTTTCTAAATTTTTACTACCTATCGTGTGTTTGAGGTAGTAAATAGTTAGGGAAAGGTAGTAACGGTCAGAAAGAGGTAGTATCTGCCGCAGTTACTAGCTTTTTTTTAAGAGTGTAGGAAGCGACATCCTCCCAATTGAACACCCTTCGCTTAATCATTCCTTTTAATGCCAACTTAATTTTCAGATAGACTACATTGTTTCCTACCTTTGCATAGCCATAATCTCAACTTCCACCAAAGACGCGAGTTGAAATTAGTACCTTCGTATAACAAGACTTAAGTGTAAGTGAATTTTGGATAAAAAAATGAAAGCCGTTTACAACTCCCTGTAACACCGAATTAGAGCGCAGCTCCTGAGGAGGAGGATAGAAGAGTACTGAGGCAACACCACCTAGAGCTGAAGTCCGCAGAGCTCCTCCGGTGACGTCACACAAGTCCGCTGGCGAGCGCCGCGGAAAAGCGCTGCACTGAAGGCGTCGCGCATTGATTTACCGACGTAGAAGGGCATTTTTTAGTGACCCAAACGTTTGTTAATTAGTAAAACAGGATTTATAAATATCTATATGACTGGGAAACATATTTTGCTACACTGGCAGCATATTAGGACGTACAATTATTGTTATGATATGAAAGGACAAGGTTAACGACGTTTCGAGAGAGATGGGTTTTCGTTTAATGCATCCACATTTTGGGTGATTTAATTATCTCTAGGAGTGAGAAGACACAAACAAACAAAAAATAAATGCCCCGAAATGTTATGGTAAGTGATGGGACCCGCCAAAATGCATAACAGCAACAATCAAGTTGGTGATGACATGTGCGGTTACTGAATTCGTAATGCTAACAAAAAGAAGATTATTTTAAAAAAATGTGGACTTTTGGAGCACGAAAAATGTAATGAGTCGAAAGGTATTTTTTACCAGAAGTAAACATATGATAATAAAAACGAAACTGCAGGCGAAATGGGGAATTTATTTTTATTTATTGATACTACCGGCCGTAGGGCAGCCAAGGTAGGGCAGCCAAGGTGGGAGGGATACATCGATCAAGGTTTAAGAAAAAGCAAGCACAGAGTGTGGTAGCGCAGCAAAACAGAAAAACAAAAACAAAACACTTCACAAGTATAATCACGAACCCACTAAGAGCTTAAAAATATTCTTTTAAGGGGTATCAATGCCTGAAACCTCAAACTTCTGGTAGTTCGTTTATCAATGCTAGAAACAATGTCAAACAATTTGAAGAGACAATTTGTTCGGGTTACACGTTCCAGGCATGGATAGTACGAGGAAAATAAGAGTATTTGTAACAGGTCATTCCTGCACTTTATTTAAGTGATTGATTTACTGCGTTTATTTCTTGTGACCCTAGATGTGTTGGAGTGAAAGTAATCTTGATAATCTAAGTTTGTGTTCTCATTTATTAGATTAAAAATAAATTTCAGTCGATTGATCTTTCTACGTTTTTGTAAAAGCGGAAGGCCGGCCTGTTCATAAAGCTCCGAAATCGAGCTGTTTCTGCCATACTTATTAAATATAAATCTTAATGCCTTCTTCTGAATTCTTTCTAATTTGTTAATATTACATTTTGTGGAAGGATCCCACACAGTGTCGGCATACACGAGTATAGATCTAACATACGTTTTGTACGCGGTTAGTTTCGTTTTGCTCGAGCAGTCCTTCAGTTTCCTTTTTAATGCCCATAATTTATTCGTTGCTTTTCGGGAGATAAACTCAATATGCGAGTTCCAACGCAGATCTGAAGTTATGATTAATCCTATGTATTTGTATTCACAAACCGTATTTAAAGCTGTTCCTTGAAGAGTATAATTAAAATTCAGTTGGTTTTTTTCCCTAGTTATCGTCATATGCGCACATTTTTGGTTATTTAGAGACATTTGCCAATCATCACACCATTCTGAGATCATCTCTAGACTTTTGTTTAAGACTACGTGGTCATTTGAGCATTTGACTTGCTTATAAATTATACAATCATCGGCGAATAAGTGAATTTGAACGGATCTGTCTACTGTAATGTCATTTATAAAAATTAGAAAACGTAGGGGTGCAAGAACGGATCCCTGAGGAACTCCAGATTCTACTTTTGATGTGGATAAGCGGGAACTCTGTATTTGTACAAACTGTTTTCTGTTATTTAAATATGCGTCTAACCATTTCTCAGTTTGACTCAGTTTGAAGAGTAGTTTTCCGTGAGGCACGCGGCCAAACGCTTTTGCAATATCTATAAAAATTACGTTCGTCTAATATCCGGAGTCAATTGATTTTGCGAAATCATTCGCAGTGAGCACCAGTTGCGTAACTGTAGATAGATTACGTCTAAAACCGTGTTGGCCTTTATTAAAAAAGTTATTCTCTTCGAGAAAAGAGAAAATATGCTTAAACAAAATATGCTCGATCCATTTTGCAGTGCTGCTTGAAATTGATACTGGGCGGTAGTTATTAACGTGATGGGGATCTCCTGCTTTGAATATTGGGACTACTTTAGCAGTTTTCTAATCGTCGGGGATTTGCCCTAATTCAATTGACTTATTAAAAATTACAAGCAAGAAATTTGAGTAGGATTCTGCATACTGTCTCAAGAAAATGTTTCGAATCATGTCTGGTCCTACAGATTTTTTAGTGTCAAGGTTAAGCAATGCTGCTTAACATAAATGTTTATCATAAAGTAATTAATCCGAGACTGAGCCCCGAAGACCATACATTAAACGCCGAAAAGACACAAAAAAGGGAAAGACGCCGCCTAGATCGAAGTGCACAAGTTTTGATTTAACCGTGTGCAGGCAAACTTAGCAAACTTAAAGCATAGTTTTCAGTAAGGGACACATGCAGCTGTGGGAGCTTCATGCACACATCGAAACGCGTTCATTCACACTACGAATAGATGCTGTGAATATAAGTTCTCGCGCCTTTGAAAGCTTCAAATTGTATATTTTCGTGTATCCATACTTTCTTCTTGTATCCATCTTCACACAATCCAAACACAATCAACTTAGATGCCGCTCTGTAGCTTTCGCGACACTAAGACACAGCACATGTACGGCATGTAGACTTCAATGCCGCTTCTCAATAATAGTGCTATGACAACTGTTGCACTGAATATAAAATTATAATTTAGATATTAGGGTTTCACATTTTCTTTTCTTTGACTTGGAATTAACTCATAACCTTTTCGCTCACCTTTCCACAATAGTTTTCCAGCGCAATGTTCGTGCTGCACCAGAACAAGTTATTCAGCACAATCTCCCTGTGTCCTTCACATGCGCCGAAGTCAGAGGTCTCGTTGGTTGACAGCAGTTCCATTGTAAGCTCGGTGACGAACTGACGCTGGCTCGGAACATTCAGAAACTCTGCCTGCTTGGAGAGTTCTTGAGCAACAACGTAATTGTGTGTCACGGCATTAACGGCGAACATAAGGATAAAGTTTATTTTCAATCAAAACCCGGCACACAATCCAGCCCGTTTAAGCGTAGAACGCTTGTATGCGGGACATGGCAGTAATTATTTTTATATTGTAGACATAAATATAATTCGTAATTAAATGAATCACAAGCACATACGGCACTTAACAACCTATATGATTAGGATAAAAAAGAGAAAAGTACAGAAATAGTACAGGCAGCTACGAGAGTTCCCGTGCTATTAACAAACTTCAACGCGAAGTGCAATAACAGATGCAACAATGACACACAATCAGTCAGTGGTAACGAACTAATAACACGTCTATGCGATAAGTAACATCGAATGCAATAATAAACTCAGTCAGTGGTAACCGAAGAAACATCAAACAAACAATTCCGCAAATCAGTATCTTTTTTTATCGTTCATTACATCACGAGACAGAAATACACCACTCTTTTTTCTTGTTGTTCATCTGCTTCTTGGGTGACAGGTTAAGGAGATCTTTAGGTAAGTTGTTAAATAGCACAGGAACATAATACTGTCTGTTTTTTTTTCGTAGTTCGTATATATTTTTGGAATGGCATAGGTTTCTGTGTGTCGGAGTGTTTTTATTCTATTTTGTATGTCTCTGAACTCACTGGAGAAATAGTGGGTGGTTAAAACAACAAATTTAAATACATTTTCGAAAAATAATATTTCAACTGCATTCATTCTTTCATCCGTTTCAAGAGGCTCATATTTAGACCCATATATTATATTATTAACACATCTATTTATGATATTATTGATTTTGTGTTGTTTGTATTTAGCGCATGTACCGTATACTGTAATACCGTAACGGAGTGCAGATTCCACTAATGAAAGATACACCTCTCTCCTCAAATTGATGTCACATTCACCTTTCAGCTTATAAAGATATGCTGAGACAACACAAAGTTTTTGTGTAATTTGTTCAATGTGATTACCCCATATAACATGTTCGTCGAAATGCAGACCAAGATAGGGTGTTGTTTTAACATTTTCCATTCTTTGGCAGTTGCACTGATGACACTGTCCATCATGAAGAAATATAGGAACATCAAATGGAACATGTTTATGAGGGTTTCTAAAGCACATCAGTTTAGTCTTGTCGCTATTGACAAAAATATAATTATTTTTAAACCAACACATTAATTCCACTATATCACATTGAAAAATCGGAGCAGCGAGATTATATTGTTCGTGTTTTAG